>JAJIBD010023050.1:0-83711 GCA_021461705.1 Cryptotis parvus | reverse complement strand
GATCACTTCACATCCCGTTATTCATTGATTTGCTCTAGCAGGCGCCAGTAATATTTCCATTTGACCCTATCACATGCCAGTGTAGCCCAATGGCATCTGGTTGCTTCAGGAATACGAAGAGCCTCAAACCGTTCATTCAGGGTCTTGGCGAAGAAGTCTGACCATCTTGTAGGTAGGTGGCCACGTGATCTTTTTGATATCCCGTGGGATCCAGTCGATAACGGCTCTAGTCCAGCGGTCATTGCCTCAATCACATTACATGTCCAGCCCATCTGATTTTCGATGCTTTGACAAACAAGATAGCGTCCCTGACTCTGGAACAGCGACAGAGGTCATAGCTACGGATTCCTTCTTTCACAAGAATGAGGCGTGATATTCCAAGTATAGCTCTTTCGATTCCTCTTTGGGAGACCCAAATAGCATTCTCATCCTGCTTTCGTAGGGCCCAGGTCTCTGAGGCATATGTTAATGCAGGGAGAAGAGTGGCGTTGAAGAGATGTGCCCGGAGCCGGAGTTTCTTTGTCTTTTTAGCTATTTCTTCGATGCTTTTGAAGGCATGCCATACCGCTCTCTTCCTCCTGCGCAGCTCAGGTTTTAGGTCGTTCATCATGTTGACTTCTCGACCTAGGTACACATAACTGCTTCATTCAGAGATGTTTGTTCCATTGAGAGTGAATGTGACCTCTGGAACTAGTTCATTTTTCATAAACATAGTTTTGTTGAGATTCAGCTGTAGACCTATCTTTCCACATTCTCGGTCGAAGTCAGCCAGCATTTGTGCCACTTGGCAAATGTTTGGTGTTATTAGAACGATGACATCAGCAAAGCGGAGGTGGTTAGTTGCCGACCATCTATCTTCACTCCCATTCCTTCCCATTCTAATTGTTGCATGATGTTCTCGAGGGTGGCGCTGAAGAGTTTTGGTGAAATGATATCACCCTGCTGAACCCCTCTTTTGACACCGATGATCACTTCCTTCTAGAATGGTGAGATCCTGGTGGTGAATCCATAATACAGCTCATGAAGGATCTTGATGTATTGGGTTTGAACGCCCTGTTTGGATAGGGCTTCGATGACTGCTTCAGTCTCCACAGAATCAAAGGCTTTCTTTAAATCAATGAGCGTGAGACAGAGCAGCATCTTGAACTCCCTACAAACTTCAATGAGCTTGGTTACCATGTGGATATGGTCAATTGTGCTGAATCCTTTTCAGAAGCCAGCTTGCTCGCATGGTTGTCCTTCATCTAGTGTTCTGCCAATCCTGTTCAGGATGACTCGAGTGAACAGCTTGTAGATGACAGACAACAGGCAGATGGGGAGATAGTTGCCAATGTCTTGGATGTCTCCCTTCTTGAATAGTAGAACTGTCCTGCTGGTTTTCCAATGGAAGGGCACCTTGCATTCGGACAGGTAGCGTGTGAAGAGCCGAGCCAGTGTATTGATGAGTACTGAAGACAGATTCTTTAGGTGTTCGGGTCTGACTTTGTCTGAGCCTGGTGCTGTTCCCTTCTTTACTGACAAAATGGCATGTTGGATTTCAGAAGGGAGTTATTAGAATTTATTTATCCTTATTGATATTTCTTTTTATGTCTGCTTGCACTGTTGGTTTCTCAGATAGATGTATGTGTTAAAGTACTCTGCCGAAATTGCTGTATTAGCTAATACTCCCTTAAGTATACTTATATGATTTTATTATTAGACTCATTAAAATTAGAGTATTTTTAAGAACTTGAAATTACTTCTTCATTTCTCCTAATGCTTCCAGCCCTGAAGTCTACTTTGCCCAGTGTTAGTATCACTGTACTAGTTTTCTTCTGCCTGGTGCATAGATGAGCAATGTTATTCTTTTCATTCTTTATGTCTTCCATAATTGTTATATATTTAAGAATGTATTTGGATTTAGAGCTTTCATTTTAGTAATTTTTTATTCTTCAGAGTTTTGAACTCACTTTTATAATTCGTTATTAATTCATTAATTTATTTTTTGACTTGGGTCACACCCAGCTATGTCCAGTACTTACTTCTGGCTCTTTCTGAGATCACTTCTGATGATGCTCAGGGGACCACCTGTATGTGGTGCTGGGGTGAAACCCGGTAAAACACATGCTCTGTGAAACTTAACCTCTGTATTGTCTCTCCTGTGTCTTAAATTTGATGATATACTTAATCAGAATTTGAGTCAAATTATCATATTTCTCAGTATTACTAATATTCATGCTGCTGGCTGTTCCACCCCTGCCACCACAGTACTAGCATCAGATCTCTCCGCCATCATGGGTGGCTACTCGCTTGCAGGATTAGCATAAGAAATACAGTATACATCTTTCATCTCTGTGTAACGTTAGTTTCTGCTCTGTAGCAGCTTCTTTTTGTATTTTTCATTCATTTTCTTGTATAACATCTTATAGTGCTGTTTTTTTAAAAAAATGTATTTTTTAATCCAAAAGTGCCTTTTCTTTTTCTCTCACTTTGGAAAAATATTTTTGCTGGCTTTAGAATTATGGATTGGGAAAAAATAGTTCTTGTTATTTCACATGTTTCTCTCTGGAAGTTGACTGTAAGATTCCTGAAATTCGGGAACAGCCTGAATGTGGCTCACGGGGTGGAGACACATGCCTCAGGAGTGTGAGACCCAGGCGCGATCCCTTGTACCTCACACACCTCAATGCTGGATGTGTCCCCTACACAAATTAGCAAAGTAAACAAAAGCGCCCTAGCTTTATATACATGTTATTTGGGGGCGGGAGGGTTTGTTTTGGGGGGTCACATCCGGCAATTCTTAGCATTTACTCCTGGCTCTGCACTCGTGAATTACTCCTGGCAGTGCTCGGGTGACCATTTGGGATGCCGGGATTGAACCCAGGTCAGTGGTGAGCAAGGCAAAAGCCCTACCTGCTGTACTGTCACTCCAACCTCCATATACATGTTAAAGCCTCTCGGTAGCTGCTGCAGTTTAGTATCAGTAGTTTTCAACAAAAGGATTTTATGGTGGAAATCTGTGTGAGAAGTGAGTCATTGTCATAGAGAGTACCTCAAAAGTTGTTTCCCATGTGTGTCTAAATGTCCTAAACAATCACTGAATTTGTTTTGTTTTCTCACCCTAAAGCACACTGTACAGATTTCATTATGAAGGGAGCTTAATAGAAAATAGCATGTGTTATTTCTTTTTTTTTTCATTTTCTTATTGTACCACCGTGAGATATACAGTTAAAAAGTGTTCATGTTTGGGGTTCAGTCATACAGTGTTCCAGCACCCATCCCTCCACCATTGCCCATTTCCCCTCCACCAATGTCCGTGGATTCCCTCCCCCTCCCCAGCCTGCCGCAGGTATGGTTTGGTTCTAATGCAACTCTTCTGTCCAGTGATGATCTCAAGAGTCAACTATAGGCTTCATTGTGTGGCTTTTAGCACCATTGCATGATCCTTCACAGTGCATTTTATTCATTCTTACCTCAGAATTTCTTCTTCAGTGTGGAAACTATTCCTAGGCTTATAGATTAAATTGTATCTTCACCTCTTTGGTTTATGTAGTAAAAAATAAATTAAAAATAGAACAATGGCCAACAAAGTGTTATTTTGAAAAAATCCACATAACTTATGCTGTGACCTGGATGTAGAATTCAAAGTATTTTGCTGGAATTATCACCTAAAAAAGATCTCTCTCGGGGAAAAGAGGTTAGTAATGAACTATACACAGCTATCTTATAGATATATTCTGTCTCTGGAAATCAAATGTAATTCCAAGTGGATTAGAAGCCTTGGGATTAGATCAGAATCCATAAAATACATTGAATAAAGTGTATTTCCAAGATATAAGCCTCAATGATACCTTCAATAATTTGACTCCATTGGCAAAGACAACAAAAGCAATGACAAATCCTTTGCCTTGGATTATAGCACTCCGGCTGCCATGCAGAGAGGTTGGGTGAGGGGCCATGTGTAGACAGAATGGAAGTTGTAGGGATAGTGATGAGGGTTATAGGCACTTTGGTGGTGTTAGGACGCAGTGAATTTGTACATCAATGCCATAAACACTAGCACTTTATAACCAGGTTACCTAGGCTGCAATTTAAAAAATAAATTGTTTTCATACAAAGCAGGGGTGGTCAACTACAGCTTGCAGGTTGTCACTTTATCATCACAAGATAAAATAAAGCTGAACAAACTGAAAATCAGCAA
The DNA here is from genome assembly GCA_021461705.1 of Cryptotis parvus. Classification (NCBI taxonomy): domain Eukaryota; kingdom Metazoa; phylum Chordata; class Mammalia; order Eulipotyphla; family Soricidae; genus Cryptotis; species Cryptotis parvus. The sequence continues at coordinate 79,531 of JAJIBD010023050.1, read as the reverse complement.
CTCCTCTTAGAACCATCAGAGAATTGAGAGCTGCTCTCAGGAGAAACCACCTTCACACAAGCCACTTTGTCCTAGGGGAAAGGCAATTAGAAGTTAATCGGCTTTTCCATATGTCTCATATAAGGGAAAAAATAAAGATTAATAAACCTGTATATAGGTCGTATCCCAGGGACACAAACCCATTAAAAAGCAGCAGTTCTTAATTATTATATAGCATAATTCTTGCCACTCCAGTCCCTTACCTACTATATCATTAGCAATCCAATATAATAACAGAATCATTTTACATATGTGATATATATATAATATAATGGTATATGTACATATATTATAAGAAGAGCTCTAAGGCACACTCTGTTTAAGACGGTATTTCAGGAAAACACAGGCAAATGAAATGAACACTAAAGGAAATTGTAATTTTCTGATAGCTACAGGAAAGCCAAACATTAAGTATGACCTAATTCTCTAATTGGTAGCCATGAAATTTCATCCTAAAAAAAACTTTTGCCTAATTTCCTATCGAATGTGTCATTAATGCTTTCAACAAAATTTCAAAGTATGCTGCCCAGAGGATAATCCCAGTCTAAAAAGAAAAAGCACATATCAGAACTGGCCTCAGGATAGATATTTTGGAGTAATCCTAAATTTGAAATGTAGGTGTGATGTAGTTTATAACTATGGTATGGAAACAATTCAAATGGAAAAAAGCAGACAATATCCAGCAGTTAGTAACATAGTAAAGAGATAAAAGCTCTGAAAAATAATTAGAAGTGCTAAAATTAAAACCACTATGGCAGAAATGAAGACTGATTTTGATTGGTTTATCAGTAGACAGGACATGACCGAAGAAAGAAGATAATATGTAATAGTACTTCCTAAACTAAAAAGGAAAAAGGCAGTGCAGGGGCAGAAAATCTATACTAAGTAATATTCAAGAATTGTTTGGCAATGATAAAAAATATAAATACATGTAAAAAGGATGCCAGAAGAATGATGAAAAGTAGCTTAAAAGCCTGTGAAATAATACTGGCTCAGAATGTTCGAAATTCATGGCAGATACCAAACTAGATATTCAGGAAGTTTAAAACACAAAAGAAAACACATGAAGGAAACACCGTAGAAAACCTACTCAAGGTATATTCAAACCACACAAACTCAGTGACTGACACAGCAGGGAACGGGAAAGGGAAGCAACAAACTCATTACCTGAAGGAACAATAGCCAGAATCACATTAGATTTTCTTTAGAAACTAATTGAGAAAAAAAGTGGAATAAAATATTGTAAATATGTGAAGACAAACACACCCTCTGATCTATATCTTCTATACCTGTTTTTCATGTTCTTAGTTTATCTAATAGATAACAGCTCTTTCAGTGAAATCAATGCATTAGAGGATTTTAGCTTATTTGAAGTAAAACTACTGACCACCACACAATGAGGGATAAGAAAGGATTAGAGACCAGCCCCTGAGAAGGTTCTTGCAATGCATGTAAAGACTATTTGAAAGGGAGCTTGAGGAAGTTTATGGGCCACACCTGGCTGTGCCTCGAGGTTACTTCACTCCTGGTTCTGTGTTCTGGGATCACTTCTGGTAGTGTTTAAAGGGTCATATTCAGTGCCAGAGTCAAACCTGGGTCAGAGAATGCAAGGCACGCAGGCTACCAGCTGTGCTATCTCTTCAGCCTTGGATAAATTTTAAGCACATATGGAAAATTTCCAAGATAATCACTAAAATATTTTCAAAGAGTAATTAATGTCCCAAGAAAGGAGAGAAAATCAATTTATATGTAATACTCTGTTAAAAAATCAAAGAGAGCAAAAAGAGGAGACAAAAAGAAACCCATAGTATAACAGACTCAAAATGAAAAATCTCAAAGTGGCTTATGGATATGATTGCAAAATACAAACTTTATAACTTCTAGGAGATAACGTAACAAAGAATGACCATTATGTGGCACTATGGTTTTAGTGCAATGCCAAAGCTTAATTCATAAAAGAGAACTTGATATAGTTAGGTCCTTTTGTTCTGTGAAAAACAATTCAAACCAAATGAAAAGAAATGCCACAGATTTGGATAAGATGTTTGAAACTGTGATAAAAGACTCTTCCAGAATATACAGAGAATTATTAAAATTCAAAGACAAGTCATAACCCAGACTTTGAAGGGCAGAGATCTAAAGAGACACCTCAGTGCCAGAGTTGGCCAGTAAGCACATGAGAAGGTGTCGAGGGAAGAATAAAATGGAACTAAAGTGCAGTGCCACTCTTCACCTACTAAGATGGCTACAGTCCTAAAAATTGCTAAGGATGCGGAACAGCAGGAATTCCTTTTCACTAATGGTGACAATGCAGAACGGTTAATGCAGAAAGGTGCTCTTGACAGTTTTCTTGATCACTTGATCACTTGACATCCCATTATTTGTCGATTTGCTCCAGCGGGCGCCAATAACGTTTCCATTTGACCCTATCATGTGCCAGCCTCAAACTGTTCATTCAGGGTCTTGACGAAGAAGTCGGACCTTCTTGTAGGTGGGCGGCCACGTGATCTTTTGCTGTCCCGTGGGATCCAGTCAGTAATGGCTCTAGTCCAGCAGTCATCTCCAAGTCACATTACATGCCCAGCTCATCTGATTTTCAGTGTCTTGGCAAACGAGACAGCGCCCCTGACTCTCGATCATTGATGGAGGTCAGAACTCCAGATTCCTTCTCTCACTTGAGTGAGGCATTATATTCCGAGCATAGCTCTTTTGATTTCTCTTTGGGAGACCCAAATAGTGTTCTCATCCTGCTTTCGTAGGGTCCAGGTCTCTGAGGCGTAAGCAGAGAGAACGGTGGAGTTGAAGAGATGTGCCCAGAGCCGGAGGTTCTTTTGTCCTTTTAGCTATTTCTTTGATGCTCTTGAAAGCATTCCATGCCGCTCTTTTCCTACTGTGTAGCTCAGGTTTTGCATCAGGTCATGCATCATGTTGAGTTCTCGACCTAGGTACACGTAACTGCTGCATTCAGAGATGTTTGTTCCTTTGAGAATGAATGGGGCATCCGGAACTAATTCGTTTTTCATGAACATTATTTTGTTGAGATTTAGCTGTAGACCTATCTTTCAACATTCTCGGTCGAAGTCAGCCAGCATTTGTGCCACTTGGCTAATGTTTGATATGTTAGAATGATGCCATCAGCAAAGCGGAGGTGGTGTAGTTATCTTCACTCCCATTCCCTTCCCATTCTAATAGTCACATGATGTTCTCAAGGGTGGCGCTGAATAGTTTCGGTGAAATGGTATCACCCTGCCAAAACCCTCTTTTGACATCAATGACCACTTCCTTGTAGGATGGTGAGATCCTGATGGTGATATCGTAATACAGCTCACAAAGGATCTTGATGTATTGTGTTTGAACGCCCTGTTTAACTAGGGCTTCAATGACCACTTTGGTCTCAACAGAATCAAAGGCTTTCTTTAAATCAATGAACGTGAGACAGAGCGGCATCTTGAACTCCCTAGTGAGCTTGGTTACCGTGTGTATATGGTCAATTGTGCTGAATCCTTTCGGAAGCCAGCTTGCTCCGCATGGTTGCCCTTCATCTAATGTTCTGCCAATCCTGTTCAGGATGACTCAAGTGAACAGCTTGTAGATAACAGACAACAGGCAGATGAGGCGATAGTTGCCAATGTTGTGGATGTTCCCCTCTTGAACAAAAGAACTGTCGTGCTGGTTTTCCATTGGGAGGGCACCTTGCATTCAGACAGGTAACGTGTGAAGAGCCGAGCTGAGCCAAGAACTGGCTCGACAATTTTCTTCCAAAGCTAAATATTGTCTTAACATCTGATCCAGCATCTTTTCCTAGCTACTTACCCAAATGTGTTAAAACTCATGTCTTCATAAAAATCCAAGCAAAAGTGTTTATAGTGACTTTCATCATAATTAACCAAAGCTGGCAATTCCCATAACTATAGTAGGTGATTAGGGAAACTGTGCTGCATCCATACAGAGGACTATTATTTGGTGTTTAAAAGAAATAAGCTCAAAACACACATGGAAAAAACCTTAAATACCCATTGCTAAGTGAGAAAGACGATCAGAAAAAACTCTACAATCTTTATTCCAATCTCTGATACTCCATAAGATCCATAGCTGAGCTGGAGAGATGCCTCAGATGGAGTGCACACCTTCAGACACGAGGCCCTGAGTTTGATCTGGCACTGCTTAACCCTCAAGTGCTACCAGGTGTAGATAGATCGCCAGGCCAGATATCATGACAGGAGTCCCTGAACACCCCACATCCCAAAATAAAATAAAATGAAAAACAGCAACAATCATTGTTAGAAGTCGGGGTAGAGAAGGAAAAGGTAGATGAATAGTGACACAGGGATTTTTTCAATACCTTTGTCAGAAGTCATAGAGGAATACTGGGTCCTAGTGTAAATTTCATATTTAGTTTTTGTAATTCTAATGCATCAGTATTTTTTCACCAGCTGTAAGAAATGTACACATTGAATCAGGAAATTAGTAATAGGGAGAACTGTGCCGTTAGAGAATTAAGGAGGCATATAGACTCTTGACACTGTCCATTCCATTTTTCAAATTTCCTATATGTCTAAAAAACTGCTCTACCCCATAAATAAAATGTTACTTTTCATACCTGATGTTTAAGTACTAAAGTATCTTGTGACTACTCAGCAGTATTTTATGTGTTGGTATGGAACATATAGGAGCTTGGAATGAGTTGGAATTTCTGGGAAGAGAGGGAATGATTTGCAGTGGGCTCAGAGGTGATCCTGAGGGGCAAAGTCATGTAACGTATCCATGCAGTAAGGTAAAGGGAACTTAAGCGTGCTACAGGAGTGCAGAATGACTATTCTCAGCTTTAGTCTAGAAAACTTCAGCCGCTGTAGTAAATGCATGTCGTGCTAGGACAACATAAAGGGTATGCTGGTGGATAAGAATCTTTAGCGTCTTCTCTCCCTTTCCTTAGCTGTCAATTAAAACACTAGTAAGAACTTTCAAGACAGGATTGAATGTAATGGTTCGCCTGGAAAATGAGATGCACTGGCCTTATTTTTCCTTGAAACAGAAATAACAGAGAACTTGATCTCAAAGTAGAGATCAGCTAAGTTTAGAGGTTTTGAGATTGAGATTCTGTAGGTGTTGCGAAGTTGAAAGTCCCGCCTGAAGCCTCACACCAGAGCTAATAAGGTTCATAGAAGCAGGAAAGTTCTGGGGAGTGAAGGAGTCCAAATGCTTCTTGGCTCCTCTCCGGTTTCTTTCCACTTTTAGCTGATTTTTGGGTGGTTGTTCATAGGCCACATCCAACCATGCTCAGGCCTTATTCGTGGCTCTGTACTCAGGGATCATTTGTGACAGAGCTCAGGAGACCGTATGTGCTAGGGTTTAATGGGGTCCCCAACTAGTGTTGCGGTTCAATGGGGTCTCCATTGATTTTGAGGTGGACACTCTTCCCCAGACCAGTGGACAAAGGAAGGGAACCACAGGCTTGTTGGTAATCAGTGACCAGTTAATTAATTAAAGTCAACTCTGCTAGATGTAGAGGCATTCTGAAGGGTTAGGAGCTACAGAGAGGTGAGAGAACTTTGATTCTAAAAATATGAGCTGGTGCAAAAGCCCCTTCCGTCAAGGGACAGTCTATTATGGGGAAACCCCTCCCCCACGCCTGGGCTGGAAGCTTACCCTGGGCTGTAGACCTGCCAGGACAGAGGTGGAATTCCAGCCAAGGGCATGTTGTTTCCTCCTTTCCTTTGCTGCCAAGCAATCATATTTCATTTACTTTTAATAATATTTCTAGTCATTTTTGTATAAACACAGTAAGAGATATGGACTTTTATCTATACCCAAGGTTAAGCTTAAAATGGTCTCTCTGAACACTAATGGTACAGGGTGACTTTTCCTGGAGACATCCCACTGTATATTCCAGACTACAAGCCACAGGCCAGGTTAGTTTTCCTAACCCCAACAGGGACCTAAATCAGTTGCTTATCTTGGGTCATAACAGATTTGTTCCATGACTGTGTTCTTAACTTACTATACTTCTTACGGCGCTTAGCCTCTCCTCTGTCAAGGCCAGGGTGGCTTACCGTGGGTCCTTTCGAGCCCTGCCATTGGAGCCTTCTTTGGGGGTGTAGGAACTAAAACCAGTCCAAGAGCAACTGAGGTTTAAAACAGAAATATGAGGGATGCTTGTGTGGGGCGGGGGGAGAGAGGGGTCACTGACTCCCTATCCGCCTCCGCTGTCCCTGGGCCCAGTGGAAAGGCTCAGCCTTACCCAGGTCTTGCAGGTTCTTATCTTTGTCTCTCTGAAGAAGAATTTCAGGAGGAGATGAGCAGTGAAGTAAAGCATTTTTTTTTTTTTTTTTTTTCTTTTTCGGTGGGTACACCCAGCAATGCTCAGGGGTTACTCCTGGCTCTGCACTCAGGAATTACTCCTGGCATTGCTTGGGGGACCATATGGGATGCCGGGGATAGAACCTGCGCCGACCACGTGCAAGGCAAACGCCCTACCCGCTGTGCTATCACTCTGGCCCCAGATTTTATTAGGAAGTTTTAAGGAAGAGAAATGAGGAAAGAAAGTGAGAGAGAAAGAGAGGGAGAGAAAGAGGGGGGGGGGGAGAGAGAGAGAGAGAGAGAGAGAGAGAGAGAGAGAGAGTCCACAGCTCAAGAGGGGAGGTGCAGGCAGCACATGTGCCCAGCCTGGCCTTGTGGGACACAAGCAGCACATGGGCTCGGGCGGCATCTGTACCTCCTTTGTTCAAGGTGGCTTTTATAGGGTTTCTCATGCTGCCCCCACGAAGGGCTTCTACCTAGGCCAGAGTCTGTTGCTAAGGTCCTGGAAGTGATGGATGATCTTTGAAATTCCTTTCCTTCCCAGGAACAGACAAACTTCCTTTGTTCCTGCTGGAGCGCCACTTGCAGGGGACTCCAGCCTGCCCATGGTCTCAGCTCCAGGTGAGCTTTATCCGGCCTTAGTTCCTGTTCCTGCAACATGGGCTTGTGCAGCCTTGGAGTTGTTGGTTTTATTGCATCCTAGGAATTGCACTTCCAGGGGTTCTCTCCTGTCTGCCTACATAAATATTACATTTCAAAAAATATATTTTCTTTGTCTGTTTCTTTCTTTTGTATGTGTGTGTTTGGTTTTGTTTGGGGATACAACCAGAGGTGATCAAGGCTACATCCTAGATCTATGCTCAGGGATCACTCCCGGCAGTGCTCCAGGGACCATATGGGTGACAGGGATCAAACCCGGGTTGGCTGTGTGCAAGGCAGAAGCCCTGTATTTTCTCTCTGACCCCTGCCTCCTTTTCATGAATTCTTTTCCTATCAAGTTCCAGAACCAGGTGAAAATGAGGAAGCAGTTTTCTTAAGTACTATTGACAAAATATTTTGAAAATTCAAGTGCTGGAAAAGTTTATAATGCAAGAATAAAACGTTTGAGTAAAAATAAGTCTGCTTTAATAAGTAAATACTTATTTTTAGTTATAAGGCTTGAGGGACTGACAACTCTGGAAACTAAATTCCACAGCAACAAGTCTGGTGCAATGTGGGCAGTCATGCCGTAAGCTTCCTCAGAGTATTCCAAAAATAATTCCCTCGAGCTGGAATCTGCCTCTGACACAGCCTCTTCTCCACACTGACACCATCTCTGATTCTGTTCTAATGTGGCTTTACCTGTCCACAGAACTGCACCCTGGAGGCATGGGTAGCCCCTTCAGCACCGCCGCATGGTAGTAACCACAGGCAGTGGGCAGTTCAGCTACTTTTCTATTGAGACTTATGGAAGAGTGGGCAGCCAAGAATCAACCAGAGAAAGAGGTTTGGGGTTTATTTTTTTTCCTGGAATAGAATAGTTTCCTGTTCCAGCACCACACAGAACTCTTTCTCCAAAGCAAAGACTGAATTCCTAGATCTTAGATTTTAACTGCATCATCCCAGACAAGCTGATAGAAAATCCTGCTAACTTCATCTTCTTCCAGGGTCAGATTTTGAGATGTGAACATTTCCTTCCTAAAGTCTGTGTGCTTAAGTTACTAAGGGGATGAATGCTTCAGAGCTAAGCATTTCTGTCCTTCATTAGTAAATTTTCCTTCCAGGCTCTTGTCAGAGTTATCTTCTTGCTCCTGTCACTGCTCAAAGGAAACATAATCAGACTAGAACAGAGAATTCTGGATACACGTATATCAGGTAACTTCAGGTATATCCAGGACCTAGGACAGCCCCTATCACCCCCCCACACACACACACACATGTATTTATCCAAAGGACCATGATCTGATATGCTTTTTTTGCTTTGATATGTACTTGAGAACATCAAAAAATCCTGGTACAAATTACTGAGATAAAACTTGTCTATTTTTAAAGAAAACAGCTTATCTAAGCTAGGATTTATATCTTCTAAAGATAGAGTCAATGAAGAAGATACGGGCTTGTTCTTAAGCATATACAGTGGGACCAGAATAGATAAAGGTGCAGAGTAATGAAGAAGATGAGACAATGGAATTCTTTTCCTTGGAAGGCGTTTAATCAGTGGTTATCCTGGGCTCATCTACCCAGACTGCTAGCTATTTTTACATCACATTTTTTGCAGGGAGAGAATTTTAACAGTAAGGCCGAAGCACCTTACATCCAAATAGAAAGAATGAGAAGTTGATGCTTTGATTTTTGCTATATTACTTGGCAGCTTTGTTAGATTTATGATAAAAAAAAAATTCTTTGAGCCTAAATATCACTACTGATAAGTAGAAAATGAGCATTGTTGTTGAACCCAGCAGGCTTGTGTGTGTGTGTGTGTGTGTGTTTTATGCCATGCTGCTTTGTTACACTAGTTGATAAACACAAGAGATGTTTAACTCATAAATATAAAGTTGTAATTAAATAAACTAGGGGCATGAAAAACCTTGAGTACTATGTGAAAATATACCTGAAATATGTTTTGTTATCAATTGGGTGTTTGGTTGAGTCACTGCTTGCATTGTTCCTCTCCTTGTTGCCATAGTTACCCTTGCCTTGTGGGGGTATATCCGGCATCGTTTATGTCACAGACTATTTATTAGCAAAGACAACACTTTCTTCTGTTATCTACATGGTTCCCCTTCACTCACTGCTTCTTTTACACATCGTTGGCTTGTTTTCCTTCTTTGAATAATTTTAGATCAATTCAAATTTGACTCCAGTCTTCACTGCTTTTGAGGTCCATAAAATAAGGTTATTAAGTGGTTATGAGAAAATAAATATATATTTATAAATATATTCTTTTTTACTATTTTTAATTTTTATTTATGTATGTTTAATATCTTATTAAATAATATTTTCCTTTTAAGTTTCATCAGTAAATGGTTGAGATGAAAGCCTTCTACTGAGAGTATACCACCTACACGGCAGAGCCTGACAAGCTACCCGTGTTTTATTTATATGCCAAAAACTAGTAACAATTATGGACCTAAATTGCATGACCTGAAGATGGTTTGAGGCTCTTCCTGTCTCTGGAGCAAGTAGATGCCCTTGGGCTACACTGCTTGTAATAGGACATATGGAGATGTTACTGGTGCCTGCTCGAGCAAATCTATGAACAACGGGAAGACAGTGATACAGTGATGAGAAAATAAATAATAATATAACAGCTACTGAAGCTAAATAGAAACTGGACTAAAAATGAAGAGATTATTGAGTTGTTAGATTCAGATTGTCTAATGTGATTTTTAACTTTTATTTAATAAAATGACATTTAAATTAAAAATTTCAGGGTCAAAGAGACAATTTAACAGACTGAGCATATGCTCTAATTTCGAGTCCTGGGTTCAAAGTCAATACCTCATGGTCCCCTGAGCTAGGAATGACCCTGAACACAGAACTGGGAGCGGCCGCAAAGCATTACCAGTGTGGCCCAAAGCAGGAACAAAGAAAGGGACAGAGGGAACAAAAAACATTCCTTCTCTGTTGATAAATTATCATTCATCAACTTTGCCTCACTTCTGTTTTCTAACTTTGAAGATGAACGTATTTTCAGAAAAAGCATAAAGTTGTAGTTGTTTTCTTAAACTGCTTCCTCTGAGGTTGAGTCTGATGCACTTTCATCTAGCACTTCTTACAGATTGTGGAGTCAGTTCATATTCAGTGGCCAAGATTGTCTTTAACATTGCTTTGATGTTGAGACATTAAAATCCAGGATGAATGCCTAGTTCAAGGTGTCACGACTGATGAATGAGCGTCATTTCCTCACAAATCCAAAGCCGTTTCCCTGTCACACGCACTTCAGCAGGGTATCTGAGAGTGAATTGCGTAGCTTAGCAAAGTGTTCCTTCAAAGGAAGATGAGAGCCTAGCTAGGCCTCCACAAACTCACTGCTTGGCAGGGCGGCCCTTTCAGACTGTGAGTTTAGTTTCCTCTACCTGTCAGTAAGTGAGTCAGACAAGGAGAATCACCATATCCACAAAGGGCCATGTGCTGCTCAAGCATCTCTCTCGGCTCAGCGGAGAGCAATAACACCCCTATTTAACCTCTGTGCTGGTTGCTGATCGGGCTGGCCTCCGTGCTAAGGTTGTGTAGTCCCGCTGTGATGTTGGTTTCTTGTCTCACCATTGTAAAGTTTTTCTCTGGAACACAAAAAGCCAGTTTCTTCTGCAGAAACCTTGGAATTCTTCTGTGTGTTGAATAGATTGATTTGAAGTCTAAAAGTCAAAAGCCATTTTCACATCTGACATTCCTATTCTATTTGATGACAAGCTCCCTTTAAAGAAAACAATTTTAAGAGAGAGTACCTTTCTGCTTGGCCAGAAACTTCTCCTTAAAGATGACAGAATTGCTGTCCTGCCATTTATAATGCCATAGCCTGGATCTCTTTTATATATTTTATTATGCCACCATGAAATAAACAATTACAAAAATTTTCATGTTTGGGTTTCGTCACACAGTGTTTCAGCACCCATCCCTCCACCAGTGCCTACCTCTCACCACCAATGTCCCCGATTCCCTCCCACCTCCCCTAGCCAGCCTCCATGGCAAGCCTTGATCATTTTTATTTAAAAATATATATATGTACAGACCTCCCCAAACCTAGGCTTAACAAGGACCACCACGATCCTAAATCACCGAGCTCTCTCCAGCCTTGCAAAGCAAATGCACCTTCTGATAATCGTCTTCCAACCACTTGCAAAAGCAATTACGTTCACAGTTGATACTGGTATGTTTAAACAAGAAACATTAAGTTGCTATATACAGAGAAGAGGCTGAGAATAAAAAATTTAGTCATCTGTGTCTCACACATGTATGCCGCAGTGCTAGGGAAGGACCATTTTGTGAGGGCCTGCTGAGCTGGGTTCCACTTCACGTCCTGTTTCCCTGGTACTGGGCAGCATGTCCTGGTTCTTCTATAGGATAGTGGGTTGCATTTGACTAAGTGAAGGGATGAGGGTTGGTTTGGTTTTTTAGTTTATTTCTATAGTAGAAAAAAAAGTTCCCCTGTTCTGTGAATAGAGGAGCTGTGAAACAAACAGTTTTTGTCCTGGTACCTGAGTAATAATACAGCAGCCAGGGTAGTTGTCCTGCATGTGGCTGGCCCAGTTTTGACCCCCAGGACCCTATATGAGTCCCTAAACCCATATGAGCACAGTAAAGAGTGTGCTCTGAGCACTGCCAGGTGTGGGCCCAAAGCAAAGCAAAACACAAAGTTTTCAGAATATTCCTCATTTAAATGCTTTACTCTCTTACCTTAAAGTTAAGAATGTTTCCTAAGAAAATTATTTTAAGTATTCCTAAATTATTCCCACTCGAATGTTGAAGAAACCTAACTTTCCAACCTACCTGCCCCAACAAACTTTTCTTGGTGCTCATGGTCATCTGGATTAAGCTGTTTAGGACTAGCATGTCTGTTCAGGCTTAGCAGCTGTGGAGTCTAACCATCTGAGAAGTAATTGGGCGTGGGTGAAACATAATAAAAGCAGATGCCATTAATTAGCAAAAATCTTGGAATAAATTTTAAGTGCCAGACATTTTTGGTGGGGAGCCCCATTCCTCCAAGTGTTGAAATCTCTTTAAATACCTCTAGAAAATTCTTTAAGGAAGTTGAAGGAGGTAAAATGATTTCTTTCTAATCTATATCTTGGGGGAGATAACTCAGTAACAGTAGTTGTGGCAATTTAAGCTATTTTCCAACAATAGGCATCATCAAAGTGTCTTAACACATTGTCTCACAGATTAAAAGGTACAAATCTTTGGGATGAATTTTGAAAGCAAGTTTTCAAGCTGCAGTTAATTGGGTGCCTCCCAAAGGACACTTGGAGGAAAGGACAGCTGTAAGTAAAATAAAGGAAATACTGAATTAGGGAGTGGACAGAGGCTGAAGCCCCTTCTCTGGTGCGGCCCTGTGACCAGGCCAGGGACGCCAGGCATCTCCACAGAGCCATGCTGTGGTGGTAGTGTTCCTTGTTCACGGGCTCATTTGTTCAGGACTTTCACGTGTCCATCATTATTCTAGATGGCGGGGCTGGGGGTTGGGGTGGGGCCATTGTAGTGTAGAGGAGCAAAGTTTGTTTTGGCTGCCATGGAACTTCCAGGTCAGTGAAAGTGACTAACATTAAGCCATGTAAGGCGGAAGCTGTGAGAAGTGCCAGAAAGGGCATTTTATAGTGTCCAGTAGTCAGGGTAGGACCTGGGGAAGTAACACTGGGATCCACATCTGAAGAGGGAAGAGAATTAAGCAGCAGAAGGTCAGGGGGCAGAGGGCAAGGGAGAACAGAATGTCTGCTGGGTGTTTCACTAGCAGGAACTGTGATCTCATTATTAATAGCCAACCCTATGTTGGGGAAATTGACTTTCACCATCTTTTACACATTCCTGCAACTTCTACTGAGGCATGAATGAGGTATGTGATTCATTCCTAATCCTTCTTCGTTCTGTAGCTTAGTAAGGGATCCTATTCCTTCCCCTTACTATGGCAAGGAATCCATCACATGCCCTGGGGAGGCTAAAGTGTGTGGGACTGAGATTTGAGCCCAGCTCACTGCAGAGTCCACACTCACTCACCCCATCTTACCCTGCCTCCCCTTGCCCTTCCTCCTAATGTGTGCAGCGGATTATGTGGGGGTGGACGGGACTAGAGCAACAGTGATGGCTGGGACACTGTTTGCCCAAAAAGGTCAATGTGGAAAAGCAGGTTCCCAGTACTTCTCGCTAGCATGTGGAACGCTGTCGGGATGCTGTCTCAGGAGTCTTCAGTGGACAGATGTCGCTAAGGGAGGGCAGGGCACACAAAGCCTGTGTCTCTGACGTACAAAGGGAAGAGTGCGTCTTTGGGCCCAGTGTCAGAGGAGAAGCAGAGCATTCACCAGTCAAGCAGGCGAGAGGCATGAAGTCCAGAGTTTCTGTGGTCTCAGTACTGTGGAGTAAGCGTTTGCGTGTGTGATTCCGCTAACCGTCACTTACACGCGATGTTGAATTCATCTGGTCTTCATGAGAGATCTTCTTCCTGTGCTCACTAGACTGACTTGGAATCTCTGCTTGTTTCCTGAGGAAAGATTTTCAATTCCTCAGCACCCATTCTGTTGTGGACGCTCAGTACTGAATAAACTTTATAGCATTTCTGGAATCACCTCTTTTGTCCCCTTTTCTCTAGCGTATGTGTCGCCTTATCAAATTTTTATTTCAGCGGTGAATCAGTTGTTTTACTAAAACACATGAATAGGGTGCAATTGTCTGATCTATCTCAGCATAGTATATGTTCGCGGCCGGGGGGGGAATGGGGGTATAGGGGGGTTGGGGGCCAGAAGGAGACAGCAGCTGGAGATATGTCAGTTACTACACCATTTACAAAGTGGGAGGGGCGTAGTCAATAAGGATTGGGTGATTTTCACGTGTCGAACGCAGGCTTGTGTATCTAAATACCGAATGGTGGGGATTTGACAGGCGTTCTATGGGGATTCTCCTCATTGTGCGCTTCGCCGCCATCTAGTGTGTGCTGTGACTTGGGGTGGGGGGTTCTGTGGCGTTCAATTTGTATAACCCACTTTCAGGCCACGACAGTATGTTTTCCAGTTTGTTGACTTGTTCTTTAGCTAAAAATTATGTCAGAATTATTTATGCCTATTAGCCTACTTATTCAACCAATTTTGAAAATTGAAAATTCTTCACTGTTGGCAAAAGATGGAAGAGTTGGCTATTTGCAAAACTTGAATTGAGGGATTAGGGATACGGCTTCAGCGGTGAGGGGCACCTACCTGGCATGTGCAAGTTCCCAGTTTGGTCCTCGACCCTGTATGCAGTCCCCCAACACCACTGGGAATGTCCCTGGTAATCTTCAGCTCCTCTAGTCCTAAGCTCTGACCTCCAGACTGGCACCATTGAGTATTATAGTGAGTGTCCCAGAGTTCCCACCTCCAGCACCGCTGGGTGTGGACCTATTAAGGAAGGACCAAGAGAGACAGATAGTATATGACTTAATGCCATGGAAGAAATATGTGAGGACTTTTGCACCATTTATAAGTGGTGTAAAGTTTGCAAATGGTGCTTTGCATCCAGCTGACCCCTGGTTGATGCCTGACATTCTCTGGTTGCCTGACCATAGTGAAATGCAGCCCTGGAGTTTCCCAAGCACCACCGGCTGTGGCTGCTGGTGGGCGCTGGCACCCAGGCCCCTGCGTCATCGCATCCTCAGGCTCCTGCACTAAACCACTGTCTAGTTGGTGCAGGATCTTGGATAGTGCTTCTACTGCAGCCTCCTGAGTACTACATAGCATCTTCCCCCAAAAAAAAACAAAGAAAGCTTAAATTAAGATGATTTCATTGACCGCAGAAACCTAGATGGGGAGATATATATATATATATATATATATATATATATATATATATATATATATATATATCGAGAGAGGGTTACAGAGTGAGTGATCGTAGATTAGGCAGATAGAAGAGTATAGATATAAATTTCATAACTCCCCCTTTCCTTTATTTATTTTGGGGTTTCAAGTCTGACCATGTGGTGCTCAGGGGCTACTCCTAACTCTGTGCTCATGAGTTACTCCTCCTGGCAATGCTCAGAAAATTATATGCGGTGCCAGGGATTGAACTAGGGTTTGCCATGTGCAAGACAAGTTCCTTAAACCCTGTACTATCTCTTTCTGCTTTAAAGGTGAAGCAATAATATTTGGACTTTATTTTTCTGCCATTTACTTAAATGTGTAATTTAATTCTTGTCACTTCACAGGAGGAATTTAAAGTTCAGTGAATAAACAAAACCTTTCATTCATAGAGACCAAGAGTAGGTGGGAGGGAGTAATTGATTCAGAATTATTGTAATCTAATATGTCGATCATTGATAGAGGGAGTAGAAATTGATTCAGATTTATTGTAATCGAATATGTTGATTCATTGATAGCATTATGTCAACTGTCATTTTCTGAAAATTGCAATGAAGTTAATAATGAAAATATGCTGAACATATTTTATTGCTCTCTCAGAAGTCCACAGGCTTATTTAATTTATAAGCAGTTGTTTTGACATTACTTTAAATGCATTCATTGATCAGTTTTGATAGTGCCAGTTCATAGGAATTTCTGATGAATAGTATGACCTCAGTACCTACCGAGATTCATTAATTTTAGATAAAAACATCAAAGGCAACATGTTCATGAAATCGAATTACAGGCTTTATTTTTCATGTCATTGCTCACTGTTGCTCTGAGTCTAGGTTCTTTAAAACTATCTCCCATTGCTTTTGAGAGATCTCCATACAGACACTTTATAATTGAACCATGTGGGTTAGGGAAGCCTTGAGGAAGTCCATCAGGAGCCATGCAGAGAATTCAGTGGCCAAATAAGTGCCATGAGTGTTTAATGAGACAGAGTAACTAATGATTGGAAATATTACAGGGCCCTGCGGCGTTCCTAAGTGTTTTTTCTCACAGCCACAACCGTCTCTTTCACGTATCCCTACTATGAACACTCATCTAGTAAAGCCAGGAATTTTTCAGACAATGTCGTGAAAGCCACTGCTGAGAATAAGGCACTTAACAATGCCAGGGTCCATCAATGAAGTGTCTTATCCACCGAGACGTCTTTCATCAGCAGGGCACTTCTCATTCCTGACAGAATGCAAGAGGGCGGTTGCTCCCCAGGACAGAGATCAGCCACAGAATAGATACAGCCCTTTTCTGTAATTTTCACAAAACAGCTTAATTCATCCTCTAGAAATGTCCCAACCAGGAGCCGTGTCCGGTTTTAGAATGAAGATCAAAATGCGTCTGCGACTCCCTCATGACATGTCATGGCTGCAAGACCAGCAAGATTTGGATGAGAAACCTGCTCTGTGCTGTGTGTTCTCTTGACTTGTACATATTGAAGGTGCAGTGGGTAACGGCACAGCAAGTTCCACACACACGAAGCCTCTGCCGTGTGTCAGACCGGAGCGTCCCGAAACGACAGTACAAGCTCTCTCAACGCAAGCCTGACCCTGGGGCGCACTGGCCACCTGCTTACCCCAGAGCTCTAAGACAGGAAAAGCAGGTACCTCTGCTTAGAAAGAAATCAGTTCCCAACTCCGTTGGAGGCCTAAGTTCATGATTCTATAATAGCTAACATACTGAGAAAAGCCAGAGAATTTAAGAACAAGTCAATACATTTTCTGCTACAAAATTTGCTTTAAAAACAGCTCCATTACACACAGGTTGCCTATTAGGAGAGAAGGGGCAAAATAATGTCTTCTATTCTGACTCCCTCTCTCTAGAGCTCATTTCAGGTCAATGTATTGCCCTGATATTGCCAGATATTGATATTGCAGGAACAAAATTGCATTGAAAAACCAGCAGGTGTATATGTCTAGCAGAATTCTGGGGGGCGGGGGGGGGGAGAGGGGGGACTTATGGTGCCCTGTGCAGTCAATCTAAGGACTGTACAGTACAGTGGGATCCTATTTCTGCATCTTTCAAAATATTAGTCACTGTATTACTGAGCGATTTACAAATGGGTTCTTTAGAAATGAATGTGCACAAGTATTAAAAATTGAGAGTATCACTATGTTTAAGTCAGCATGTGTAAAGTCTTAGACGAGATCGGGCGCGTTCAGGGTGGTATGGCCGTAGACGTGTAAAGTCTTAGAGACTTTGATCTTAGGTTGTAAAATTTGCATTGACATTATTAATACTTTTATCATTTTGTAGACTACAAGGTTAATTGCTTTACTGAAGGATGAAATTTGTTCATATTTACACAGCTCTTAGCTGAAGGGAAAGGTTAAGACTTGATTAGCCGTAACTTTATATGATCCTAAACCATTTTTCAGATGCACTCTAAGTACATGGATGAAATAGGATTTGGTGAGAAGTTAGAATATGCAGTGTTTTATCCAAAATATCTTTCTTCAATCTTTTATACCTGGGGTTCAACACCTGTCCTGCACACCAGCCCTGGACAGATAGTTATAACCAAGCTATAGACCAGTGATTTTCAACCTTTCTTTAGCTGCAGAAGGCACCAGTCCATTAACTGGTGGTTAAAATCCACTGATTTAAAGACTATGAAAAATTAACTTTTGACCTTCAAATATTGTACCACTTTGTATAGTACAAAGTGCCACTTTGTATAGTGGGTTAAAAAAATACAGTCCAAACACTTTACAATGAATTTGCATGTGTTGTGTGTGTGTGTCTAGTAAATTGTTGTATTTAGGAAAAAGCAGAGTAGATAGAGTAAAGAGAGAGAAAGAGAGATTCCTATAAAAATTATGTATATACTCTAAGTTGGAATGTGAAGGGGTCTTTAGAAAGGATTAAATTCCAATGGATTTTTGTGGGATCTCTCCAAACAGAGCTCAGGGATCCTGGGTGCCCTCTTGGTAATACTTAGCAAAGTGCATCAACATTCTCACATCAGTTGTGTGGTACTGCTTAAGGCCAGCTGTGCTGGGTATCACCAAGGCCATACCAAGAAGTGTTCTGGGGCCTCCGACAGTTTCTGAGTCCATGGAACATGCAGTTGCAGGGGTTGAACTCAAGATATTGTGCATGTAAGACATGTGCTCCAGCTCTGTGAGCTAAAGCCCCAATCTCTAGCTCACATTATGGCTACTTAAAATTTTTATTGGTCAATACAGAACATAGGACAATGACATGAATTTTTGTGCAATTACAAACTGGGCTTATTGTGCAAAATTGCTTTTCTCAAGCCACTTTAATAATACAAGTTTAAACATTTCTATTGTTTTTGTGTTCAGCTTTTCCAAGAAATAATCAGAATATTGGATAAAGAAAGAATGTAAAGCTTGGAGAGCTGTAGTTGTGGCTGTCAGCTAGATCTGTTGGGGAATTATTAAGACCCTTATTAAGTCTTCTGGGTAGATTTAAGTTCAGCTCATAAGAAATTCTTTTGTTGGAATATTTTATACTTAGGCTGGACTAAAAATGGGTAATTTGAAACAAAATTAATTCTTGGATATTTAGGCGCAAATTTGCTCTTCTTGTGAGCTGATTAAGAGTGAGGGTGTGGGTTAGGGGTAACCAGTGAAACTGTGCATTTTCCCCATACACCAGGTTATCACGGAGGAGCTTTCTTTTATATGCCTTCTAGCCCCCTAAGCCATATTATCTTCTCATTAACTACATACAAGTAGCTATGTAGAATGCAAATCGCCTTCCCAGAGTCTCAGAGCTAATAAATGACTGAGTAGCACAGTGGATGTACTCTGTCACCACGAAGGCAGCATGCTATAGAAGTGACTTGCTAAGTACTTTGAACACATAGACCAGTGTCCCCAGTATGTTTTAAATCTGTCTTGGCAGCTCCTACCTACAGGAGCTTTTGACCATGACATGAACATAGACTCAAATGAAAGATGTGTGTGTTTTCAGAAAAGGGTAATGAATCGGCAAAGCATTCTTACTTTGCTTCAGAGAAATAATGTCATATGTCAATGTTAATGTTATTTTACTGCATGCTTACAGGGACTCACTTCAAGCAATCAGCACTTACATTCCAAGTCTTTTCAAAATTACTGTCCTCCAAGCATCATCTGAAAACAAAAGTAGATATTCCCTACCAGTGCTTTTGAGGAATCGTTCACATTTATCTTTGATTCAATGGAAGTCAATTACAAAATAATAATGCTGCTGCAGAGTCCTTTTACTTTAAGATCAGAGCTCACTAATTACTTTAGGGCACAGTTCCTTAGTGTCCAGTATAAGAGTGCAGTTCAAAAGGTCAACACAACCAAAACTAGGTTGATGGAAAGAAATACAGAAGCAAAATGATATTTTTAGTTAAGAAACACTGTAAAGTCTTATCACTGGAAATAAGATAAAATCCTTCATTGTAATCCTTATTTGGTTTGAAGATAAGAGTACAAGAATTGAGTTTTGTGCATTCATTTGTTTCATAAGCATAATATAAAAACATATATTTGATGTCCCTGAGGAAATTTTCTGAGGAAGATTTGTCTAAGCGAGGAACTTTCTGAGGACAGTTTGTCTGAGCTAGGAGCATATGAGAAATGTCGCAGCAGAGACAGCATGTGCAGAAGACTTACTGAGGGCAGAATAATGGGTTATACAGAACTAAAAGAGTCAGTAGAGTGTAAGGAAGAGAATAGGAACGTGTGAGAGGCCCGTGGTCGGAGGTAAGCCTACAAAGATATAGAGTCTGATTTCTTTTCTGAGCTCAGTGTCATGGCACTGATGGGTTTAGAGCCGGGAGAGTGTGGCCACAGAGGTAGTACAGGGGTTAAGGTGCTTAAGGTCAGAGGTTAAGGTGCTTAAGGTCAGGGGTTAAGGTGCTTAAGTCCAGGGGTTAAGGTGCTTGCCTTGCATGTGCTTGGCCCCATTCACTGCAGGCACCACACTGTACCCCAACACTAGTGAGAGCATTCCAGGAATACTGAGTCAAGCACCTAGGCGTGGCCTGAAAGTTCAATTTTTATATTTTTAAAATAATAAAATATAAAGATGAGGCAGAGCCAAGCACTAGGTGTGGCCTAAAAGTTTAATTTTTGTATTTTAAAGTAATAAAAATATAAAGATGGAGCAGGGAGAGCAAAAGCAAGCCAATCCATTAGAAAATTACTGAGGCTCCTTGGACAGAGGTGATATTGACTCTGATATGTGTAGCATCTGGAGAAGAGATGACAAGAAGAGAAAATTACTCAAGCTACATTTAAGAAGAAAACATCAATAGATCTTGGATGCTATAGACCAGATCTTCCACTCAAAGATTCGTGAACAGGAGTAGGCTTGGGCTTGAGGAGATGGGGTTTGTAGGCCCAGAAAAGGTTACAGCACTGAGCCAAGCCGATGACATGAGGTTAAGAGTGTTGGAGACCTTCTTAGCCTCAGTGGTCATGAATTTATGGTGAAAACAATTCGCCCTGTGATGTTTCTGCAGGCACAGAAAAAGCCAGTATCAAGGTTCTTCCCAGAGTAGCCAAATGATTGTGATGAAAAGATAGAAAAATAAGGAAATGTTAGGTATTTGCAAAACAGCAGAAACCAAGAAAATAGGTGACTAGATTGGAGCTGCTTGGAGACTGGATCATTTGAAGAGGCCCTGAAGGGCAGGTGCTCATGCTCTGGAAGCTGTAGAACATGGGTGACAAGTCCTGTGCAGGTGGTCTTAGAAGTGGCTTTGAACCGCTTGGCACTGCAACTCATGGCTGGAGGGCTCTCTGTCACCTGCTGCAGAGCTGATGTTGGTTCCCACCACGCAAGCTGGGAGGAATCTTGCAGCTCTGTCCTGTACACACTGTGAATGGAGCAGGATGCTTTAGACCCCAGATCCGCTTACCTGGTCCTTAATCCTGGTTGGTCTCCCAAGCTCGTAGGGATGGCCCTTTCCAGGTGTGAAGTACCTGACACCTGACTTCTATTGAAGAAGCCGTAGAAAATGTCAGAAGCCTTTTAGTTTGTTTTGTAACATGGACATTCTTGTCAGGCCACAAGTTCTACTGTTGTCATCTATTTTTCTCTTTTGTTCTAAGTAAAAAGTCCATTTGCACTTGAGGAAGCGGGTGATGTGTAGCAACATGCTGGGTTGCAGCATGAACATCTTTGTTCCCCTGTGTCTACTGATAGTGGAGAAGCAGCAAGTTGGCTGTAGGACTGCCAGGAAGAGGGTCGAGCTGGTTCTAAAACAAGTGTCTCCCCTTTTCAGACTGGCACTAATATTAGGTTGTTTTCATAACCCATGAATGAAATGTTCAAACACTGATTGTGGCCGCTCTAAAGACTCAAAAACAATGTCACAGAATTTCCTTCTTTGGGTCTGTCTGTCTGTTCCCTTCCCTCCACAAAAGTGGATCTGAGCCACATTTATGAATATACGGGTGTTTAAACCATTTGCCACATCACTTGATCACTTGAATCCCGTTATTCATCGATTTGCTCGAGCGGGCGCCAGTAACATTTCCATTGGACCCTATCACGTGCCAATGTAGCCCAATGGCATCTGGTTGATTCAGGAATATGAACAGCCTCAAACCGTTCCTTCAGGGTCTTGACAAGGAAGTCTGACCATCTTGTAGGTGGGTGGCCACATGATCTTTTGACAATCCGTGGGATCCAGTCGATAATGGCTCTAGTCCAGTGGTTGTCTCCAAATCGCATTACATGTCCAGCCCATCTGATTTTCGATGCCTTGGCAAACAAGACAGCGTCCCTGATTCTGGAATAGCGACGGAGGTCAGAACTCCGGATTCCTTCTCTCACTTGAGTGAGGAGTGATATTCCAAGCATAGCTCTTTCGATTCTTCTCTGGGGAGACCGAATAGCATTCTCATCCTGCTTTCGTAGGGCCCAGGTCTCTGAGGCGTATGTTAATGCAGGGAGAATGGTAGAGTAGAAGAGATGTGCCCAGAGTCGGAGGTTCTTTGTCTTTTTAGCTATTTCTTCGATGATTTTGAAGGCATTCCATGCCGCTCTCTTCTTCCTGCGCAGCTCAGGTTTTAGGTCGTTCATCATGTTGACTTCTCGACCTAGGTACACATAACTGCTGCATTCAGAGATGTCTGTTCCATTTAGAGTGAATGGGGCCTCTGGAACTAGTTCATTCTTCATGAACATAGTTTTCTTTAGATTCCGCTGTAGTCCTATCTTTCCACATTCTCGGTCGAAGTCAGCCAGCATTTGTGCCGGCGTCAACTACACCACCTCCGCTTCGCTGATGACATTGTTCTAATAACACCAAACATTAGCCAAGCGGCACAAATGCTGGTTGCCACATACAAATGTTTAAACATTTGCCACATAAAGTCAACTCTAGGGTACTTCTGATTCTGTAATGTATTAGAGTTTCTCCGCCTCCTGGTGTTGGCATTGCAGGTCAGGAATCGTTTATGTTGGAACCATTCTGTGCTTTGCAGTCTGTTAATAATATCTGCGCTCGAGGTGGCAGTAATGCCACTGTCCTTGCCCCACAGATTGTAAAAACAAACAAAGAGAAATCCAGGAGTGTGGAATTGGGCTTCACCGGCTTATACTTGGGGATTTCTCCTGGATTTGTGCTCAGGAATCACTCCTGGAAGTGCTCAGGGGATCATGCGTGGTACAGGGATAGACACAGGGTTATCACAGGCAAGACAAGGACCTTACCTTTTGTACTGTTTCTCTGGCTCTAGAGGCTCTCTTTACTGTGATTTGAACTGTTTCCAAACTTTCTTCTAAGGTTTGCTTCTGAGAAACAGAATTCTATATGTTTAATTTCTGTCTTATTCTTTTCCTGAAGTTTCTGCTTCTCTGCTATATGTATATGACTACTCAATTTATGAGAATGAAAAAGAGCTTAATATATACAAATGAATCTTTTGAAAATATACTTGGCATTTTCCTTTTATTATACATTATATCCTGAAATTTCTAATATATTGGCAAATCAACCAACATATTAATAATACTAATAATAATGATAGTAATTTTGTTTAATTTGTTTGGAGATGATTACCTTGGAACTCTTCACACAGTGGCATTTTAATCTACTGTTAATTCTAGTTCTAAACATCAACAAACTCAGCCAAGCACTGGGTTTCTATCTCAGACACTTGACCCATTTTCTACCAAAGCTGAGCTCACGGAGCAAGAAGCAATGTGGAAAGAACAGTCCTCAAGTGTCACTACTAGACTCTCAGATCCCAGAACATATGAAGGGGGGAGGATAAGAGAGAGAGAGGCGTTAATATCCTCACTGTCAAACTGAATTTTACTAAAACTATCAAATGGAAGCTGAAGATAGGAAAAAAAAACCTAGAAAATATCATTAAACTTGCTTTAATTTGCAAAGCACCAAAGCAAAGAAAGAACTTTCTTTTCCTTATGCTACTTATTTGCTTAGGTTGGAATAAGAAAGGAAAATCAAAAGTGAAGGCTTTCTATGATCACAGTCAGAAAGTTAATACGAAAATAAGAGTCATTGGCTCTGGGATGTAAATCAATGGTATAGTACATGCCTTGCGTATGTGAGGCCCTGCGTTCACCTCGAAATTGCTCAGCCCTCAAGAGAAAGTGGGATTCTCAATTATAAAATAAGTGGAAAGATAATATCTGACCTTGGTATTAAAATGAGTACTGAAAAGAATCCTTAAAACAAGAGTAAATTTTTTCTCTTCTTTTAATATTTTTATCACAGGTGATACTAGGTGTTTATTATTAATTCAACTTTGATTATCATGATAATAAATACCGTAGACGAGATAACATTAAATTTGTTTTAAACTTTTTTCTCCTCTTTTCCACCCAAGAAATCCAACATGTGCCACTGCTGCCAGAAACTCCTCAAATTCTTGACCTGGCTGACTTTCATTAATTTTTGGTCGGCGCATTTTCTGAAATCTTTTACTGTTCACAGATATTTTTGTGACCGCCACATTTAGCCACACAACCCACAATTTAAGAAGCTAGGGAATAAGTAACATAATAATAATGATACATAATATATAATAGTCATAACATAATAATTCTGGAAAAATTTATTTTTCCAGAATTCCGGAGTCTGGAAGCCTTAGGTCAAGGTCCAGCAGGAAGGCGTCCATCCTCCGATTGCCCTTGCTGGTGTGTGGGCGGCTTCTATTGTTCCAGATCGGAGAGGGGTCTCCCTAGATCCCTCTCAAGTAAAAATGGGGGAAGAAAACAGAGACAGGCAACTATTGGCTGGATTCTCAAGGATGCAGCATTAAGAGATTCTCCTCTTACAGGGACTCTGGAGTTTGAGCCCAGCCAGCATGTCATCAAGGTCACTGTCCTTCACACCCATCAGAGCACGCAGAAGGGGTGCCTTCTTTTGTTGTATGCCTGTGAAATCATGCCCTGACAGGGGTGGCCACCACAGGCTTGGTTTTTAGTATTAAAATGTATCTTCTCCAATGGCAGTTTTTTTTTCATAGCTGAGTTTTATTTTTTATTTTTATTATTATTATTTTTAATTTTTTAACAATTACAAAAATGTTCATATTTGGTTTTTGGTAATACAGTGTTCCAGCACCCATCCCTCCACCAGTGCCCATTTCCCACCACCAATGACCCTGATTCCCTCCCCCCTCCCTAGCCTGCCTCTGTGGCAGGTTCTCCATCTCTTTTCTCTCCCTCTTTTTCTCTCTCTCTCTTTCTCTCTTCCTTCTCTTACATATTGTGGACTGCAATACATATACTTAGAGATTATCATGTGTATCTCTTTGCCTGTATTTAATGCTAAGTTCTATGTGGTAATAGCACTTTTGACACTTATTGGCAAACTGTTCCCTTCTCTGTCTTACCTAACCTCTGCTCCCACATGCTTGTGGTAATTTCCGCCTTTGACAAGATCTCCTGATCTATGTTTCACCTGACCTTGGATATTGGTATAATAATATGTTTATATATATATATATATATATATATATATACACACACATTTATGTCATGCAAATAATTGAAGTCATTCTATATCTGTCTCTCTCTCTTTCTGGGTAATTTCACTCCAACATGATCCTCTCCATGTCCATCCATTTATAGGCAAATTTCATAATTTCATTTTTCCTAACAGCTGCATAGTATTTCATTGTGTAGATGTATACCAAAGCTTCTTTACCCAGTCATCAATTTTCGGGCACTCTGGTTATTTCCAGATTTTGGCTATTGTGAATAATGCTGCTATGAATATAAAAGTAGGGATTGTGTTTCCGCTGTGTGTTTTTGGCTTCCCAGGGTATATTCCCAGGATTTCTATGGCTGGGTAAATGCAATGGCAATGTTTGTAATCTGAGGAAGTAATTCCCTTCACCTTCCAAAGAGTCGTATTATTTGTGGTGTCTTCAATGCTATGGAGTCCTTCCACCAGGACATTGCACAAGGAAATGTAGACTAGGCACTGGTTATGAGACACTTTGCATTCATTATGGTGTGGATTACATCAGTCCCAAGTCTAGTTAAAGTGACACCGACCAGCTAGGCTCGAGATAGATGCAGTCAATAATACACTACTTACAACTCCTTGCCTGCTTATCCTAACTTATTCCAAAGCACTATTTTTCTAATATCACGCCTCACTCAAGTGAGAGAAGGAATCTGGAGCTCCGACCTCCGTCGAAGATCCAGAATCAGGGATGCTGTCTCGTTTACATCGAAAATCAGATAGGCTGGACATGTAATGTGATTTGGAGATGACCGCTGGACTAGAGCCATTACCAACTGGATCCCACGGGATGTCAAAAGATCACGTGACCTCCCACCTACAGGATGGTCAGACTTCTTCGTCAAGACCCTGAACGAACGGTTTGAGGCTCTTTGTATTCCCTGAAGCAACCAGATGCCATTGGGCTACACCTGCACATGATCACTATCACTATCTATCACTATCTTCCCGTTAATCATCTATTTGCTAGAGCGGGCACCAATAATATCTCCATATGTCCTGTCTCATGCTAGTAGAACCCAAGGGCATCAGCTTGCTCCAGGAAAATAAAAGAGCCTAAAACCATTATAGTAGGTCATGAAATGACCTAATATAAAACCATTATATTAGGTCATGGAATGACTTAATATAAATGTTACTGGTATTTGGCATATCAAATACAACCTGAGCAGCTTGCCAGGCCTGCCGTGCAGGTGGCATACTCTTGTAGTCACCTCTAAATAAAGCATTTATTTATGAACCGCGCAGCCACTTGTGGCTCTTGCGAGCCAGGCTGTGATAGTCTGGTCTGCTGGGTGGAGTTGTGACGAAGGAAGTCCAGATGTGGAAAATGGCGGCCCCCATGGAGTGGGGGTCGTCTGTCTTTTTGTGAGATTCTGCTGGGGTGGCAGGCCAGGGCTAGAACCCGCCATGCCTCCCAGGCGTCTCATGAGTGGCTGGGCACAGGGAGAGCAAGTAGCAGCTCTGCCCCATGTCTGTGAGTCCAATTGTAGATTCTGGCAGAATCTACTAACACACTCTTCAAATCCCCCTAATTTAAAAGTTAAAAAAAAAATTTAAATGCCTCTAATTTGAAATTTTTAATGCTATATCTGAGAATGATCTCTTGCCTCTACAAAACAAAGAGAACATGATTGCTCTGTAATCCTCCGGGCGAACATATACAGAGTTTCAGACAAAGGTGAACTCACAAGGCCGGGCTGGGGGGCAGCTACGTGGCTTTCCTGAGCTCTGTCCACTGGAATCCGGGTCTAACACGCCTCTCTGATATCCAAAGCTCCTGCAGCGCCGGGAGTGAAGGTCAAAGTTGGGCTAAGGGGCTCTGGGACGAGGTGGGCAGCGCAGAGGGACCGTGCGGGGCGTGGGAAGACCGGGGAGGTCAAAGAGTGTGGAAGGGTGAGAGCATGGCAGCCTCAGGCCTCGGCTGCCCATCTGCATGGAGCATTGCTCTTCCCCGGCTCCCGCCAGGTGGGGGCCGCTGAGTGAGTGCCCCTCGCCCGCTCCCGCCTCCCCGGGGTTCCTGCGGAAATCAGGCCTGCTTTGCCAGTCCACCGCTCTCTCGGAGAGCGTATTCATCTTTCCAGTTCGACACTGTGCTTTTCTTTACGCCGTCCTCCGCCCCCACCCTTTTACTCTTTCCGGTTCTGATTTTCTCGGAGACTAAGACACTGGGCTTTCTCCTGCGCGTGTTCTTTCCCTCAGCTCTACTCACGCAGACCGTCTGGGGCTAGACTTCGTCCTTGAAAGGAAATGTTCATGCATGTCCTTTTATTTATTTTATTTATTTATTTATTTATTTTTTTTTGCTTTTTTGGGTCACACCCGGCAATGCAGGGGTTGCTCCTGGCTCTGCACTCAGGAATTACTCCTGGCAGTGCTCGGGGACCATATGGGACGCCGGGGATCGAACCTGGGCTGGCGCATGCAAGGCAAACGCCCTACCCACTGGGCTATCACTCCTGCATGCCCTTTTATGATGCACGTCCTGACGACTGTCTGTCGCAGTAGAGGACTCCCACCGCTAGCTTATCAGAGATGCGATGCCAACTGGCACGTGATAGGGTCACAAGAAAATATTACTGGTGCCCACTCGAGCAAATCGACGAACAGAATGTCAAGTAATCAAGCGACTATTTTTCTGCTTGTAGATAAATGAGTTATTTTAGTTTTATCTAAGTTCTCCCATCATTTTCCCTCTTCCAAGTGCCAGCTACTTTCTTGGAGTCTATACTTTTAATTTCTTGTCCTACATAAAATGAGCACTTTTATGCATTAACTACACCTGCATATTGTGCTTTATCTGAGATAGAGATGTGGGGATGAGGTCCGCATGAATAACACACTTGGGTCTCTGGAGAACCAGATATCTCCCCCTCCCCGATTTTATCGATAAGCGTCCCCAGAATGATCACAGATGTCATTTTACAAACAAAGACAAATCTTTTCTAAAGTTTGATCCTTTGGGTTTCTGTTAATCGAAGCTAGTGTTGACCTGGAGGTCACAGGGGACTAGAATTACAGCCTTGCTTACTACCAGTTATCTATTTCAGTACTGCAAGCAAGATATTTTAACCCGTTACAATATAGAGACAGAGTCATTTTGGCCTAGGATTTGTCTGCGTCAATTTTTCATTCTTATATTATGCCTCCAAAACCCGCACACTAGATAGATTTCGTTGTGGAATATAACTATGTTCCAATACACTTTTTTTTTAAATTTTTTATTATACCACAGTGAAACATACAATTACAAAGGTGATCATAGTTGGTTCTTGGTAATACAGTATACCAGCACCCATCCCTCCACCAGTGCCCCATTTCCACCACCAATGTACCCCACCCCCTCCTGCCCACCCCCCCCCCCATGCTGCCTTAATACCAGGTACCCCAGTTTCCTCTCTTTCTCTCTCTGTCTCTCTCTCTGTCTCTGCATCTCTCTGCCTCTTATTTTACACATTGTGGCTAGCCCTGCAGGTATTTAGAGTTTATCACTTAAGTCTCTGTGTATATTCAATGGTGAGTCTTAATCTGCCATTACCATTTCCCACATTTAGTAAAACACTGGTATCTATTTATGTCGTATTAATGAATGCAGTCATTCTATATCTGTCCTTTTCCTTCTGACTAATTTCACTCAGCATGATAGTCTCCATGTCCCTCCATTTGCAGGTAAATTTCATAATGTCATCTTTTCTGACAGCTGCATAGTATTCCATAGTGTAGATGAACCACAGTTTCTTTAGCCAGTCCTCTGTTCTCGGGCATTTAGGCTGTTTCCAGATTCTAGCTATAGTGAATAGCGCAGAGATGAATAAAGAAGTACAGATAGTGTTTCTGCTATGTGTTTTTCGGTCTCTCGGGTATATTCCCAGGAGTGCTATTGCTGGATCAAATGGGAGCTCAATATCTAGTTTTCGGAGGAATGCCCATATTGTTTTCCAAAAGGGCTGGACCAGTCGGCACTCCCACCAACAGTGGATCAGAGTCCCTTTTTTCCCCACATCCACGCCAGCACTGGTTGTTCTTGCTGTTTTGGATGTGTGCCAGTCTCTGTGGTGTGAGATGGTACCTCATTGTTGTTTTGATTTGCATCTCCCTGATGATTAAAGATGAAGAACACTTTTCATATGCCTTTTGGCCATTTGAATTTCTTCTTTTTGGAAGCTTCTGTTCATTTCTTCTCCCCATTTTTTGATGGGGTTGGCTGTTTTTTCTTGTGGAGTGCTACCAGTGCCTGATATATCCTGGATATTAACCCCTTGTCAGATGGGTATTGGGTGAATATCCTTTCCCACTCTGTGGATTGTCTTTGTATCTTGGTCACCGTTTCTTTTTGAGGTGCAGAAGCTTTTTAGTTTTATATAATCCCATTTGTTTATCTTTGCTTCCATTTGCTTGGTCAGTGGTGTGTCATCTTTAAAGATACTTTTCGTTTCGATGTCGTAGAGCGTTTCTCCTATGTTTTCTTCGATGTACCTTATAGATTCATGTCTGATGTTGAGATCTAGAATCCATTTTTGGTCTGACTTTCGTGCATGGCGTTAGAAGGAGGTCTAGGTTCATTTTTTTACATGTAGCTGCCCAGTTTTCCCAGCACCATTTGTTGAAGAGGCTTTCTTTGCTCCACTTAATATTTTTGCTCCTTTATCGAAGATTAAGTGGTTGTATATTTGAGAATGTGTTTCAGGATACTCAGTTCTATTCCACAGGTCTACAGGTCTGTCTCTATACCAATACCACACTGTCTTAATTACAACTGCTCTGTAGTAGAGCTTGAGGTTGGGGAAAGTGATACCTCCCATCTTCTTTTTCCCAAGGATTGCTTTAGCTATTCGTGGAGTTTTATTATTCCATACAAATTTCAGGAGTGTTTGTTCAATTTCTTTGAAGAACATCATGGGTATCTTTATAGGGACCGCATTGAATCTGTATAAAGCTCTAGGGAGTATTACCATTTTGATAATGTTGATCCTTCCGATCCATGAGCAGGGAATATGTCTCCATTTCCTCAGGTCTTCTTTTTATTTCCTGAAGTAACGTTTTGTAGTTTTCTTTGTAGTACTATACTGAATAGAAGTGGTGAGAGTGGGCAGCCTTGTCTTGTCCCTGATCTTAAGGGGAAGGCTTTCAGTTTTTCCCCATTGAGAATGATGCTCGCTGTGGGCTTGTAGTAGATGGCCTGGATTATCTTGAGGAAGGTTCCTTCAATCCCCATTTTACAGAGAGCTTTCATCATGAACGGGTGTTGGATCTTGTCAAATGCCTTCTCTGCATCTATTGATATGATCATATGGTTTTTATTTTTCTTTTTGTTGATATGATGTATTATGTTGATTGATTTGCGAATGTTGAACCATCCTTGCATTCCCGGGATGAATCCCACTTGGTCATGGTGTATAATCTTTTTGATGACTCTTTGGATTCTATTTGCTAGTATTTTGTTGAAGATCTTAGCATCTGTATTCATCAGGAGATTGGTCTGTAGTTTTCCTTTTTGGTGGCATCTTTGTCTGCTTTGGGTATCAGGGTGATATGTGCCTCGTAAAAGCTATTTGGGAGTGTTTTTGTTTCTTCAATTTGTTGGAAGAGCTTAAAAAGAATTGGGAGTAGGTACTCTTTAAAGGTTTTGTAGAATTCACTGG
The DNA here is from genome assembly GCA_021461705.1 of Cryptotis parvus. Taxonomy (NCBI): domain Eukaryota; kingdom Metazoa; phylum Chordata; class Mammalia; order Eulipotyphla; family Soricidae; genus Cryptotis; species Cryptotis parvus. Next base: position 49,034 of record JAJIBD010023050.1, on the reverse strand, counting down.
TGAATCCATCTGGACCTGGGCTTTTGTGTTTGGGGAGACTTTTTGATTACTGATTCTATTTCCTCGATGGAGATAGGTTTGTAAGAATGAGCTGTTTCTTGCTTCTGTGAATTTTTCAAGAGGCAAAGATCTCAGTATCCCGGCAACTTGTAAAAAGGTGGGCTCCGAAGAAGATGCCCTGTATATTGTTTCTGACTGTCTGGAATGAGGGGAAGGAAGAGATAATCTTCCCCAGAACACTCTGTTGCCAATTCCAGTGTACCTCTTGGCAGCGGGTGGAGCAACTAAACCGAAACCATGTCTAACGATCATTCTACTCATGATGGGGAAATGAAAATCAGAAACAAAGCTGGGCTTGGAAATTGGGTCACAGAAGAGACTTTTCTCAACCAGCACCAACTCCAGCCTGCTGACAAGTAACAATTGGATTTATTAAGTGTTTTATAGGCAGTTTAGCCCAATCGCTGCAGTAAAATTGAAATGTATGAACCATTTAGGTAAAGAAAAAGGGAGGTGGCGAAAATAATGAGCTTGTTAGTTCATTAAGTATTTTACAACAATATGCTCATTGTATGTCTAAAAGGAAAAGCATCATCGGGTTTAATTAGGTGACTGTTTATGATTTATATACTGCAATTACACTATACTTTGTGTGCATTTGCCTGTTCCAAAATGTTTTATTTACATCATTATGTTTTCAATTTCAATAAATTTTCAAGGAAGAAAACCCTAAGAAAACTAATGAAATTGAAGTTGAGATAGCAGTAAATAAAATGAATATTTTTGAAGTTTCTTTTTAAATTTGGCCAGATTTATAGTGGTGTTCAAAAGCAGATATATGAAATTATCAAGTGAGACAATTGATTCTTGAGGCTTTATAATCTAAAATATTTGTTCCTTTCCCTTCTTCTCTGACACGAACTTGCAGTACTACCAGCTGATGGTAAAGCAGTGCTCACTGGGCTGAAAGGTAGATATGAATCTGCTACCTTATTTTTTCCCCTAATGCCCTCTTCTTTCTAAAATAAATTGTATATTTTGTTTAATAAATGAGGAAAAATATCAGTACTTAGTAGGTAATCAGAAAATGCACATAGGTTTTAACTTTAATAATGGAATTTGTTCATGGCACTGGGGAGACAGTACAGTGTGTAGGATGCTTGCCTTGGCTACAGCCGCCCAGGGTTCAGTACCTAGCACCCCATATGTCCGCAAATCCCCACCAAGATCCCTGACCAGAGCCAGAGGTAAGCCCTGAGAACCAGCAGGTGTGGCACAAAACCCATCTATACATTCGTGCAGACTTAGCTTTGAGCCAACTACTAGTTCTACCTCCCATAACTTTTAGGATACTGAGGTACGATTTTTATTTTTGATTTTGGGGGTGTGGTTCTTTTAGGAGACTCCCAAGTAGTGTTCAGAGGCCTGGCTGGCATCTGTTCCCAGCAATACACAGCCTCAGACATTCAGTGTCTGAACGACAGGGCCACCCCAGAAGTGTTTGGAGGACCCTGGGGCTACACCTAGCAATGTCCAAGGGTGCAACTGATGCCAGAATTCTGCATGGGTCTGGCACATGCACGGTGCATACCCTAGTTCCTGTGCTCTCTCTCCACAGCCCCAGACAATGAGTTCTGAATGGGCAATGCGTACACTTGATACAAAATGGCGATGATATAAAAGAGTCATTTGATCACTTGACATCCTGTTATTCGATTTGCTCGAGCGGGCGCCAGTAATATTTCCATTTGACCCTATCACGTGCCAGTGTAGCCCAATGGCATCTGGTTGCTTCAGGAATACAAAGAGCCTCTAACCGTTCATTCAGGTTCTTGAAGAAGAAATCTGACCATCTTGTAGGTGGGCGGCCACGTGATCTTTTGGCATCCCATGGGATCCAGTCAGTAATGGCTCTAGTCCAGCGGTCATCTCCAAACCGCATTACATGTCCAGCCCATCTGATTTTCCATGCCTTGGCAAACGAGACAGTGTCCCTGACTCTGGAACAGTGAAGGAGGCTGGAGCTCCAGATTCCTTCTTTCACTTGAGTGAGGCGTGATATTCCAAGCATAGCTCTTTGGATTCCTCTTTGGGAGACCCGAATAGCATTCTCATCCCTGTTTTCATAGGGCCCAGGTCTCTGAGGCGTATGTTAATGCAGGGAAAACGGTGGAGTTGAAGAGATGTGCCTGGAGCCAGAGGTTCTTTGTCTTTTTTAGCTATTTCTTCGATACTTCTGAAGGCATTCCATGCTGCTCTCTTCCTCCTGTGCAGCTCAGGTTTTAGGTCGTTCATCATGTTGACTTCTCGATCTAGGTACACATAATTGCTGCATTCAGTGATGTTTGTTCCATTGAAAGTGAATGGGGCCTCTGGAACTAGTTCATTTTTCATGAACATAGTTTTGCTGAGATTCAGCTGGTGACCTATCTTTCCACATTCTTGGTCGATGTCAGCCAGCATTTGTGCCGCTTGGCTAATGTTTACAGCAGAGCCTGGCAAGCTACCCGTGTCATATTTGATATGCCAGATGCCAGTAACAATTATAGACCTCATTCCCATGACCTGATGGAATGGTTTGAGGCTCTTTATGTTCCTGGAGCAAGCAGGTGCCGTTGGACTCTACTTGCATAAGACAGGTCATATGGAGATGTTACTGGTGCCTGCTCGAGCAAATCAATGATGAGCGGGAAGACAGTGATACAGTGACAGTGATACAGTGGCTAATATTTGGTGTTATTAGAACAATGTCATCAATGAAGCAGAGGTATAAAAGAGTACCCCAGGAAAAATTAATTCCTTCCCCTGTCTGTCCTGCTCCATTCCTGCCTTCTCTCCACATATATCCTGCATGGTTATGCACAGGAGCATGTGTCCTTGTGACGGCGCCCATACATAGTGTGATGCACTTCCCCCAGCAAAAAATCCATCAGATTTCTTTCTTGTAATTTTTATCTACCACCTTCTCAAAGAGGATTAGCTTTCACCTTGTGATAAAGTCATTGCAAGTTGGAAATATTACGGAATATAATGGAAGTAGATCTGTGAGGCGTGAGATACTGGCAAGCGAGACACCTCACAGGCCTGGCATGAAGGACAGAGACTCATCCCCAAGCTCGCCCTTGCTTCTCCTCCAGCACCACCAGGCACAGCCCTTGTTTCTCCTTTCAGCACTGCTGGGCCCAAGCACACCCCAGAACCAGAACCAGCACCGAACCATCAGCTTCTATAGCCCAGCCAGATATTGAGGGATATCCACAGTACCCACAATACACAATACAAAAATGCATTAGAAAATCCCTGGGTTTGCACACCAGTGCTTGGGAGTCACCACCCTCCCCGGATTTCAAATAGAAAGAAAGGAAAAGGGAAGTATTGGGAAGGTTGGTAAACAATCTCTTTGTGTACAGTGAACTGTTTGAAATAATATTCACAGGGAGTACTCATCAAAATTCTATTTAATTATGTCTGCAACAGTTTATTCCCTCTCTTCTCAATGCAGCTCTGGCATTTGTCTCTTGTTTGAAGTGCGCTTTAAAAAGTAACGATAGTAATATCCTATATTAACATCCTCATGTAAAACTATAGAAGAATCCATTGCAGCAGAGGTCAATCGAAAGAAAACCCACATGAAATAAGTCAAACTCATAATAAATTTGTGAACTTGGTGAGTTCTTGTTTCTTTGCAACTGACATAATTTAAGTGATAATTGCATATTCAACAGTTGCTGTTCTACCAGACACCAAAGAGATGAAAAGCAACTCGTCTTTAAAGGATTCTCCAGCACTTTAAAAGACAGCCAAAGTCCCTAGGCTAATAAGCAATATGAAACTATGGAGTTGAGATTCGGAGCAGTGGAACCGTGAATGACTTTAGAAATGGCAAGGGCGGCTGTGAGGCAGCACAGGGTTTAGGGCTTTGCCTTACATCTGTAGACCCTGATTCAAGTCACCGAACCACACCTGGTCTCCTGAGCACAGAGACAGGAATAGCCCCCGAGCACCACTGTGTGTGGTACCAAAACATAAATAAGGGGAGAGGTGGGGGGATGGGAAACAGGACTTAGTGCAGGAACCACTTGGTAAATGTTAATCACATGATTACAACATAGGCTTTTTCAGAAGGAAAAAGACAGATATAGAATGACTGCATTTATCTGCATAATATAAATATATATGTATTTTGATACCAATATCCACGGTCAGGCAAAGCATAGCTCAGGAGGTCTTGTCAATAGGAGGAATCTACCACAAACATGTGGGAGTCAGAGGTTAAGTAAGGCAGAGAAGGTAACAGTGTGCTAATAATCTTCAAAAATGATAATACCAACCTAGAACTGAACATTGAGTATAGGCAAAAGATACACATGATAACCTCTAAATCTATGTATTGCAATCCACAATGTGTAAGAGAAGGAAGAGAAAAGAGAGAGAGAGAGAGAGAGAGAGAGAGAAGAGAAGAGATAAAGAACCTGCCATAGAGGCAGGCTAAGGGAGGGGGTAGGAATTGGGGACATTGGTGGTGGGGAAATGGGCACTGGTGGAGGGAAGGGTGCTGGAACACTGTATGACTGAAAACCAAACATGAACATCTTTGTAATTGTATATCTCACTGTCACATAATAAAATATTTCTTTAAAAAATAGCCTTTGTTTTGAAATTATGGTTTACTCTGAAGAGACTAGATGAAGCTTGGGTTGCCTTAGATGGTTGAGAGTTATGGGGACCGGGGCCTCAGAGGCCCTGTAGAGTCACAGTCACAGGAGACAGCCAACTTTTCTGTCCCAGGAGCTGAGTTGTAAATGACGTCACATTCAGCCAGCAGGCCAAAGCTTCAGATAGCCAGTGGGAGCCTGGCTAAGTATTTCAGTTCTAAGATATCATTCTTCCTTTTATTGTTTATCATAATCTGTTTTGTAATGTCCATAAAATTGTAACATGGAGGTACTTGAAGGGAACCCCGTAAGCATGACCACCTATGGACAGTTCTGAGTAAACAGGGAAAGAAAAGAAGCGCTTGGGAGCCAGGAATAAAACTATTTTTAAACATTCTCTGTGATTATTTAGCTAAATGGAGGAGGCGTACTGAACTTTATTTTCAAGTATGTGACCTTTTCACAATCATAAACTGCATACTGGAATGTGCCAGGTTGTGCAGTTATTTTAATTAGTTACCCCATCATGTAAAACCAACAGCCAAACTGAATGTGAGGGCGTTGTATTGTTTTTAATATCCATTGATTTGAGTAATTAGTGGAAAAGAATCACAGTGGGTAGCATCCTTCGGCTGAGTTTATCCTGGCCTTTGAAATTTTAACTAGAGTAGGGGAAAATGTACATTACACTACTTGGTTTTGTTTCTTCCTTTAGAGAAATGTATGTGGCCAGCACTAATTAATCAGCAGAGGCTCTATTTACCAAATGAAGTCTCTCAGTTGCTGCACCTTCAAGGCGAAAAGGTGGGCGGTTTGTGTTGCTTTGTCTCTGTGGGCTCTAGTGGCTATGATTTAGCAAGGCAATATCCTGAAATACATTAGAAAACAACAATGACAGGCTCATTTTGTATTTGGTGCCCTGAAAAGTCATTTATGTAAATGTAAATGCTCCATTTGTAATATAAAAATACTTGGAAATTGCCGAGGCCTCAGTCCGTGTTTGTGAGATGAAAAAGAGGAAAGTGAGGGAATCCCCCAGCTGCGTAGTAAGTAGGCTCTGCAGAGAAAACGCACAAACATGTCCCAGTATCAAGGAACTACAAGAGATGACCACCCAAACTACAAAATAAAACAGGGTCCTTGTGAGCATTGCAAACCAGTACTGCCAAAGAGGAAATGAGGAAGAAGCTGTAACTGGCTGATAAAGTTACCGATTTGTTTAGTTATTGCTCATTTGAGGCCACGGTGGTGGTGTCAGAGATTAGTTCTGGTGGTGCTCAGGGGGCCTTCCACAATTCTGGGGGGGTCAGCTGCATGCAAAGGAAGTGGCTTCTCCACAGTGCTCTGGCTCCACAATAGCCAGTTCTATATGATGAAACATAGAATGCTTGGATCTGAAAATCTAGATAAATAAATAAATAAAAGATGTGTAACAGCAGTAGTAGTACTCTATTTGTAAAGTGTTGTCAAATGTTTTACTCTATTTGTAAAATGTTGATTTATGAGCACCTTTTCAGGGATCCATCTACTGCGCAAATTAGGGGGTACACTCTTTCTTTTGATTATTTGTACTTTTTAATTACCTCATTAATTTATTTTACACACTGCATTATTATTGTTTGGCGCTTGCAGTGCTACGGCACCATTCCGCCACCAGGAAGTACCAGGATCCTCTGCTACTATCCTGAGGTCCTCTACAGAATACTGTCATCTCTGCTCTGTTGGCCGTATGTGGTCAGTGATTGTTGGGAATTGTCCAACCCCTTGCTTTGTTTATTTATACCCTGAAAATGCGTGCTCATTTAGCATCCATGTTCCATCCATGTTGTAGCAAACTTCATGATTTCATCTTTTCTCACAGCTGCATAGATACTCCACTTACTTAATTCCTCCACCTGGCCTTGGGCCCTTGGGTTCTTTATAAAGAACATTTTGGCTCTTCTAAAGGATGCTGTAGAACACGGGTTTGAATGTATCCTTTCAGATTAATGTTTTGGGTCTTTGTGCAGATACCAGGAGTGGACTTGGACAGTCATGATGGAATCTACATTGCAGGTCCCTTTAAGTGTCTCCAAACCATTTTCCACAGATGCTGAATGAAGCAGCGATTGCCCGGCCAGCCGTCAGTACAATTCTTTTCCACCTCTTTACCAACACTTAATTGTTTCCAGACTTTCTGATACATACCATTGTTGCTGGTGTGAAGTGATACCTCATTACTGCTTTCATTTGCATTTTCCTTACTCAATGATTAGCGTTTTTTCATGTGTCTCTTGGCTGTCGTTGTGTCATCTCTGAGGAGTTTTCTGTCCATCTCTTCTCTCCATTTTTTTGTATGAGGGTCTTGGTTGGTCTCTGATGTTGCTGAACAGTGAGTGTACATTAATCTTTAATCTCAAAGCAACCATTTCCGCATGAAAAATAACATAGAAAAATGAAATGATGGTGAACTTTTTAAATGAGAAGAGTAGGCCTGAGAAAATGTAGTAATTATGTATTTGCATCAGCATTGTATGGGAGTGGAAAGTGCTTTGGCTCAAATCATAAGTCTGCCACTTTTGAACTCCACAAACTAGAGTGAGTCTCTTAACTCTCTCAATCTGTTCCCTTCTCATAAATAGGGAATGTTAGGCATTCACCCACGTGACTGAGATGATTTGTGAAGGAACATAGTCTATTGTTACCATTTCTTATAAAATGGTTTTCATTTGAAATTACTTTAAATACTTCTTTCAGGCAATTTTGAGGAAGACAAACAGCATTTCTTGTTTTTTAAGTATTTCCACAGTGATCAGCATAGTGTTTGGCCACAGAGTGGTACTTAATAGTGCCTGTAACATGTTGAATAGCTTAATCCTAACTAACATAATTTATCTCTCCTTAGAAAGCATATTTCTTCTATAGGAACTCAACCATGTATTTCTATATTTTCTTTGGTTATCTTCTTCATTCTCTATAAAAGAGAAGCTAACTCATGTAGATTGTTACTTTCTTTCCTATTTGAGGTTTAAAGATGACAATAAATAGAGCGTTCTTTTATCTTTCTGTCTATTTTGAATCAGGCAACTCAAATATACGCTTTTCTCATCTCTTCTAGTTTTCATTCTCATGTTCAAAGTTAGTAAGAGAATGCCTCCAGTGCACTCTTACCTGAAAAACATCATGTCTTACACTAAGTGTCTTCTGAACTCTTCATGAGTCACTCCTTTGCCTGGAATGAATAGAACCAATGCCCAGGAAGTGCCCACACCTTACATCACCTGGAACACCTCCCAGGCATGCCATCCAATGCCAGGAAGTGCCCACCCTACATCACCTGGACACCTCCCAGGCATGCCTCCAATGCCCAGGAGTGCCCCCCTCTCCCTGGAAACCTCCAGGCTGCCATCCGCGGGGCTTCTTGAAGGGTTCTGAGTCTTCACAGAGCCTCACCTGTCCTCATTTTTCAAGGAGTTGAGGTGAGGCAAAAAGTAACTAAAAACTTAGTCAGGTTCACCAGTAGATTTGAGAGTGATGAGAATTAAACTGAGCAGCAAGACAGAGATGTCATTGCTGAGCACAGCTGCCTGCCTGTGATAGCCAGGTACCCATCCCACAGATCTGTGTTTATGATACACTGTCTTAGAAAAGTGAAAGAAGGTAAAGCTCTGTAAATACACAAGCTTTGAGTCCTGGTTCTCCAGAACACTGTCCAGTAACCAGCAAACCAATTAAGCTCTTCCTTTTTAATTTCTGGAAACAACCAAGATTTATGGTACCTGCGTTTTGTGATACTGGAATGTAAACATCTGTGTAAAGCAAGTAGCTCAAAAGTGGCTGTTGAAGTGGTACAGATAGAGGTTTTTAGAGCTTTTCTCATAATCTATTGATAGTATGGAATCATTGAGGGAATCATTGGACGCTAACTTGTCCAGTAGGTGTGTGATCAGATGTATTTTCCAACAGTGACTTAAAGGTGTGATGAAGGTTAGTTAATGAGTGGGAAGCAAGACCTGAAAAAGGAAAGATGTCGCAGTCCTTCTGTGTGGTCCAGGCAAAAGGAAGGGAGAATTCAAAGTCACAGAAAGTCGCAGGAAGGAGAAAGTGGGCCCTCAAGCTGCACAGTTTGTACTTAAGTAGTTGAGGTGCCAGTGGAATGGGAGGGTAAAGAAATAGAGGAGGATTTATGCAGCCAAATGATGTTCACCAAAAGTTGGAATACTACACACAAAGAAATAGGTTTTGTGTTGAAAGTAATGAGTACTTAGAAATATCTTAAATTTTATATTACCTGGGAAAAATTTTTAGACAAGGGTTCTACCAGAAATTAGCTTATATGTGGGTTGATATATTTGGGATTTAGGAGTAAATAAGCATCGCCTGGTTCATATCTATCATTGGCAAAATCACCATCCTAGGGGGCTCCTGATAGGTTCTTAGGAAATCTTTGTGGAAGGAAGAGTAATTGGTGGAAGGAAGCGGGGAGTATAAAGTTAGCATAAGTAGGACGGGGGTCGGGGGAAGAGGAGCAGGTTGGGAAACAAGACTCCAAACTGGGAGCGCTGCCTGTCACAGCACAGGCACAGTTTCTCCTTCCTAGCTTAGCTCCAAGCGCCTGTAATGACTAGCGTCTATGGATAACCTGAAGATGAATCTTCCTCTTTGTTCCCTTCTCAGTCTGAAAACTGCTATTTAGTCATTTCCATGCAGGGGGTGCCGTGAAAGGCAGCAGCTCCTGCACCAGGGAACAAGAGCGATGAGTCTGCAGGTATTGCTCCTGCCAGTGCAGTGTGCCTTTGAGAATAACTGACTCACGGACATCGCCTTCACCTCCTTCGGTCCAGCCTCGTCCCTTTCAGAATTTGTCACTCAGCACCATGCTACTCTGGATTTGAAAGAAAGTTTTAAAAGCAGCTCTGGATTCCATGGAGAGAGTTCAAGATGTACCTTCATGCTGCTCCCCAAGCTGCTCCCCCGGAGTCGCCATACACAGTCCACTTGACTTCCCCTGGTGTGACCCTGGCGCGGCTCCCCTCACAGTGACATCTGACCTCGGCACTAAACCTTTGGAAGCTCTGGAGAAGGTCACCCGCATCATCATGGAAAAGTGATTGGCTGTATCAGACACCTGCTTTCTGGAAATGTCTACCCTGACTCCCTAGTCATTGCTCTTCCCTGGATTGCCTTCCCTGGATTGCCTCCCTGGATTGCCTCGCCGGGATTGCCTTCTTACTTTTTCTGGCCTAGCCTTCATTCTAAGATTCTTGCTGCCTCTTTTCTCTTTGACTTTATTAAGTTGTTCAGTGGAGCTCTCTCATCCACCAGTCTCTAACTAGTCTTGCTCAGTCTTGCCACCGACAGCTTCCAAAGTCCTGTCTCTGGTTCCTATTCCGCTCCTGACCTCCATCTGCTTAATAGACATATTTGCTGTGCATCTATGAAACTAAACTACCACGAAGCGTATTACTCTCTTTCCCAAGCCTCGCTCAGAAAATAGGTCCACTGTCTAGCCAATTAATTGCCCAATCTGGAAATCTGTGTCTTTGACCCCTGACCCTCACTGACTAGCTACATATCCAGGCAGAAACTACCGATTCTGAATCCAAAGCCTTCTTCATCTGGGACATTTACCACTGTCCTAGCCTGCTCCACGATAGAACTGTGTCTTTTTATCTGGTCTCTAGCTGCCTTCCGTTCGCTCCTCTATATTTCATTCTGCCTTGGCAATTAAAGTGATTTTCAAATCCAGTCACACCATGTTTAAATCCCTTCAGCAGTAATAATGATGACTGTAATGATAATTCATAATAATAATAAAGATACGCTTTCAGAGACACTTATGGTCTATTCCTTGTTAATATTTCTTCTAGCCCTATCTCTCTCCACTGCTGTCCCTTTAATTTTGCTTTTTTCCTCTCACTTTCTTGTCTCTGCATATAATTTTTTCTCTTTTGAGAACTGCTGTTCCTAGCTCATCTGTCTTTAAGTGTATTCATTCAAGGAGCATTGAATAAGCACATTTGAATGATAAAACAGCTACTATCTACAAAATATCTAGGCCTTCTAGGTGCCAATTTTGAACATGCCATTTAAATTTTTCCACCCATTCCTCTCTATAATTGAAGCGAGGCATTATAATTTTCCCCAGTACCTGACTAAAGGCATCAGGCCAACGTTGGTAGCCAATGCCGGCCCTCTCACCTCAAGCTATGAATCTCCGGGTCAGAATTCCAGCACCTTTCCCAGCGCTCCACCCAAAGGAGAGGAAACCCTGTTCTAATCTCATCCCCCATAATTTAATTCTTCTCCTGCCACAATATTTATTGCACCCTGTTCCGTTTGCTCGTCTTAGCCATCTCTTTCCAACCTCTAATGTAAGCTCCGTGAGAGCAGGGACCACGTCTAAGTTGTTTATCCCTTATCTGCACTCATGTGAAGGAAGGCTGCTCCCCTAGGAGTGCGGAGAAACACAAATATGCATTCTGCCTCCGAGGAACTCATAATCATGCAAAGAACAGGAGCTTATAACTATCATTTATAGGTGCAATAATACAAATTAGCACAGAAAATGGAGTGGGTAACTTTGTCTAGAAATTTTGTAGTGGGCTTTACAAGCTTAAGGAACCAATCTAAGGTGCTTTGGTTTTGAATTTAGTTCTGCCTGCCGCTAACCTTTCCATCTTGAGAAAATTCCCTGACTTCTCTGAACCTTACTTTCCTTCTCCAAAAAAAAGTGAAAAAAAAAATTCCTTGTTTCAGATAATTGTAGGAAGGGGTAAGTAGAAATATTTAAATATCATGTTCAAATTGGCATTGTCTTTGGTGGAGAGTAGCTATTTTCTAGTTTAATGAATGTAAATGTGTTTACTCATTAAATGAATACACTAAAAAACAAACAGAAAGCAATAAACTGGGACCAGAGTGACAGAACAGCAGGTAGGACGTTGGCCTTGCACTCGGCTGACCCAGGTTCTATCCCGGCATCCCATATGGTCCCCTGAGCACCGCCAGGATTAAGTCCTGAGTGCAGAGCCAGGAGTAACCCTGATTACTGCCAGGTGTTACCCAAAGAGAAAAAAAAATATAATTAAAAAACTATAATTATAATTTCATTAAAAATATAATAAAAACATTATAATTTCTTGAGTATGAGTAAAATTACTAATTCAGCTTGGGAAGTTTCTGAAATCCTCCTACATAATTTTTCACTTGCCTCCATTAAACTGTAATAAGCTCCTGAGAGCCAAAAGGGTAACCTTTACACTAGAAAAACTGTTTTAATACAACCCAAGGGAGTTATTTCCACTGTTGCCTCCATGCATAGAGTAATTTACTATCACTGGATCATCTGTATTCTCCAACAATTTTTATTCTGTTTAATGACTTCTAATAATTTCCTCTTCCCTGCCCCTCAACCTCCTGCTTGGTATATTTTGAGGGAAGTATACTTTAAAAAATACAAAATCTTTGTCTCACTGTGTAGGAGCAGAAATAAATGGAAGGCACATGCTCTGAAATATAAATCATATGAAAAGCTATAGATAGTGCCCATGCATTGCACTTCATTTCCTTTGTGGGGAAAAAGCTATGCCCTGTAAACACTTTCCTTTACCCCCCCTTAATGGAGAGAAAATTAGGTTCCAAAATGTTTATGTTTTAGTAGTACAATTTGACTCTTTTCAATGTCTGTTACCGTACCACAACCTCCACCAGAATGTCCCTCCACCGTAGGCAGTTGGACTCCTTCCTCCGGGGGGTCCCTTTCCCTCTTCCTCTTCTAGTTACCTCAGCCCTGTGGATAAATCAAAGTCTGTTTCACTTGGTTTCACACTTGCCTTGCTTTGTTTCTCTATATACTGCATATTTTTCTTCTTTCTCCTTTATGTATAGACAAATATATATTTTATGTCTTTTCCCTATTCTTTCTTATTTCACTTGGCATGCAACCTCCCAGTTTAATGCATGTTGCAACAAAAAGCAGGCTCTCGTTTTTTGTTTAGGGTCGAGTGGTAGTCTGTTGCACACGTGGACTGCGTTTTCTTTATCTGTTCATCTCGCAGTGGCCACTGGAGTTGTTTCTGTGTCTTGGCATTATAAATAACATCACAGGGAACATAGCTATGCCTAATATATTGTGTAATTAGTGTTTTTCTGTTTTGGATGAGCTCCTAGAAGCACAGTTGCTGGGTCACGTGGCAGACCCATTTCTAATATCTGGGGAAGTCTCCCTACTCTTTACCACAGAGACCAGGCTAATTTACATATATGGTGTTTCTTTGTTGGATTGCGTTTTCAGTCATACTTGATGGTGCTCAGGGCTTCCTTCTGGCTCTAAGCTCAGAAATCACCCCTAGAAGGGGTTGAGGAGCCTTTGGGATGCTGGGTATCAAATCTGAGTCGGTCATATTCAGGGCTAGCACCCTACCTGCTGAGCCGTCTCTTTGGTCCTAGTTTACGTTTATTTTTTTAATGTTTTATTATACCACCATGAGATATACAATTACAAAGATGTTAATGTTTGGGTTTCAGTCTTACAGTGTTCCAACACCCATCCCTTCACCAGTGCCCATTTCCCACCACCCATGTCTCCGATTCCCCCCCCTCCCCTAGCCTGCCTCTATGGCAGGTTCTGTATCTCTTTTTTCTTTCTTTTTCTCTCTCTCTCTTTCTCTCTTCCTTCTCTTACACATTGTGGATTGCAATACATGAATTTAGAGGTTATCATGTGTATGTTTTTGCCTGTATTCAATGCTCAGTTCTAGGCTGGTATCACTTTCAACAATTATTAGCACACTGTTCCCTTCTCTGTCTTACCTAACCTCTGACCTCTGACTCCCACACGTTTGTGGTAGATTTCAACTTTGACAAGATCTCTTCATCCATGTTTTGCCTGACCTTGGATATGGTATCATAGTGTGTGTGTATATATATACACACACATATATCTCTATGTATATATGTACATATGTATACATACATATATACTTATGTATATATGTATATATACGTATATATGTCATGCAAATAAATGCAGTCATTCTATATCTGTCTTTTTCCTTCCGGCTAATTTCACTCAGCATGATCCACTCCATGTCTATCCATTTATACGCAAATTTCATAACTTCATTTTTCCTAACAGCTGCATAGTATTCCATTGTGTGGATGTACCACAGTTTCTTTATCCAGTCATTAGTTCTCAGGCACTCTGTTTGTTTCCAGATTCTGGCTACTGTGAATAGTGCCGCTATGAAAATAAAAGTGCAGATGGTGTTTTCACTGTGTGTTTTTGGGTTCCCAGGGTATATTCCCAGGAGTGGTATGGCTGGGTCAAATGGGAGCTCAATGTCTAGTCTTTGGAGGAATGTCCATATTGTTTTCCAAAAAGGCTGTACCAGTCAACATTCCCACCACAGAGACTGCCACATATCCAAAAGAGCAAGAACTACATTTATTTTATATTGTTGTTATTTCAGTTTGAGGTCCACACCCAGCTGTTCTTAGGGCTTATCCTGTTCTGTACTAAGCAGGCTAAGGGCACCATGTAGAGTGTGGGGGATCAAACCCAGATGAGTCACCTGCAAGACTAGCAGCCTATGGCGCTAGGCTCGCGCCGGGCCTAGCTGACCATGGAACCCCGAGGAGGGCAGATGGGTTTTGGGAGTGGGCCCGTCGCCTCTGAGGGGTCCTGGAAGCAACCGGATGAGACTCGCCCACCACACTAGCCACCATTTTTGCTGTCCGGACGCTGCGAAACGGCCTCAGACCAGATCAACAGAGCAAAGCCAGTTCGAGCCCAGGTAGGCGGCTCCAAGAGGCGGGAATCACTGGGAAGTCGTCAGATGGAGGCGTGGTCGCCCTTTCCCCCTTCCATCTTGTCGAGCCTGGTGGCCCTGCCCGCGAGCTGCCCATGGGCCAGCACAGGGGCCTCACGGACGGCTGGGGAGGCTGGCGCTCAGCTCGCACCGGCCTAGCTGACCATGGAACCCCGAGGAGGGCAGATGGGTTTTGGGAGTGGGCCCGTCGCCTCTGAGGGGTCCCGGAAGCAGCCGGATGAGACTCGCCCCCACACTAGCCACCATTTTTGCTGTCCGGACGCTGCGAAACGGCCTCAGACCAGATCAACAGAGCAAAGCCAGTTCGAGCCCAGGTCGTGCGGCCGCAGCGGCCCGCCGGTCCACTAAAATAGTGAAACAGTAATGTCTTTTAATGCACTGCAGTTCAACGAAGAGAGGAAAGTTTGTTGGGAAGGGGATATAAAGAGGAAAGAAATGACATACAGAACCCGCCAAGTGGTTGAAGTGCGGGGGAGGGGGGGAGGTGGGGACATTGGTGATGGGAGATGGGTTTGGGTGGAGGGTGCGTGTTGTAACACTGTAGAAACAAAGCTCTACATGAGCATCTTTCAATTAAAAAAAAGGTGGAATCTTCCACAAACATGTGGGAATCAGTGGTTAGGTAAGACAGAGAAGGGAACAGTTTGCTAATATTTGTCAAAAATTATAATACCAGTCTAGAACTGAGCATTGAATATAGGAAAAAAAAAGATATACATGATGATCTCTGAATGTATGTATTGCAATCCACAATGTGTAAGAGAAGAGAAAAAGAGAGAGAGAGAAGAGATAAAGAATTTGCCATAGAGGCGGGCTGGGGGAGGGGGAGGGAAGTGGGGACATTGGTGTTGGGAAGTGGGCACTGGTGGAGGGATGGGTGCTGGAACACTGTGTGACGGAAACCCAAACATGAACATCTTTGTAATTGTATATCGCATGGCAGTGTAATAAAATATTAAAAAAAAAAAAACAAAACAAACAAAAAAAATTAGATTAACTAAAATTTAAGTTAACCTGCCGTTAAACTTTTGCCACTCAAGTCTACCATGTTAGAAGTTGAGTTTTCTGGAGAGAGACATCTTTCCTAATAAATAAATAAAAATAAAAAAAAAAAAGACTAGCAGCCTACTTGCTATACCATCTCTCGGGTGCCTAATTTACATCTCTAACAAGGAATGAGAGTTTATGTTTATATACAGTAAAACCACACATGCTTTAACTGGTCAGTTGATATAGGTCATTTGTAAGCATGAGATAATAGCCCATTGTTTTTGGTTTGCATTTCCCTTATATAAGGACTTTTTTTTTTTTATGTGTCGGTTGGTTATCTGCTTATCCTCTTTGTTAATGTGTCTGGTCATACCTTCTCCCTATTTTATGGTGGGTTTCTTGTTTGTGACTTCCATAGGTTTCTTGAACAAAGGCTTGACCATGGGATTGTGTGAATATAGGCTCTATGCCTAGCATTTCCCTTTCCTGGTTCACAGAATGAAAGACCTTATAATTTGACTTCAGAGTCATTCACTGAGACTGTTAGGACATTTTTTCTCATTGTTGTTCTTCTTGATAGTGGTAGTGGTGGTTGTGGGATACAGTTACCAGAACCACATTGGCATTGTGGTGCTGAGGAGGCGTATAGTATCCAAGACTGAATACTGGGCCTTGTGCGTGCACAAGTCATGTGCCCTGCCCATAAGTCACATCCTCAGGCCTGTTTTAAGTCTGTAGTAGTACTTATGGCTCCAAGATCTAGTTGGCCTGGGCTTTGTTCCAGAGTTGACAGTTGCTGGCTCCTGGTGGTTGATGTGGCGTCACTGGGGCTGATGGCCATGTGTGCCCAACATCTCAAGCTGATTATTGTAGCGTGTGGCAGCACCATTTCGGGGCTGCTGCTCTAAACCACTGGCTGAGACCTGCTGTGCCTGTAGGCTGGCAACTTGCAGCCTGTTTCTCGGGATGGCCACGCCCAGCTCAGGCATGGAGCCACTGTTCCCTGTCTCAGGTATATACTGTCATTGTATAGACTCTTTCTGATGTGGTGAAGACGAACAAAACTGAACCGTTTTGGATTTATTTTTGTCACTCAGTGTCCTCCAACTTAGGGAGGAGATTGTCTGGTGGCCCTGTTTGGGGGGAACTTCCTTCAGTTCTGAGCAGGCTGCCTTTGGATTGTCAGACAACTAGAGCATGAAGTATGGAGCTTGGTGGGATGGAAACAAGGATGTGAACTTCCGGAATAGGACCAAGACTGACCCTGTAGGGGGCAGAGCTTCTACTGTACACCCTGCTGGAGCAAGAAGCCCTACTCTATGGTGCTCCCCTCACCTCTGCTCCAGAACGCCTGTTCCCTGCCCCGGCCAGCACTTAAGGGGACCCTTTGTCAAGTCTAAGAAATCCCAAGACTCTCCAACCTGGGAGATCCAATACAAAATAAATCTGTGGAAATCCTAGTGGTTCCGGGGCAACGTCTGGTGGGCTGGGACCGACTGTGAGGCTCAGCTCAGGAATGGCTGCTCACTGCTCCTGCTCTTGTGCTACCAATGCCTGAGTCTGTTGTCAACGGAGCTGCCTGCGCTAGGTCGATGCTGTGTCTGTCAACTTTTGCACTGGGTGCTCTCCTGCCCTAGGCTGTGTTTTTATTTTGTCTTGGTCCTAGACTCGCAGTTCTTTTTTCTCTTTCAGTCTCTGCTGTTCTCCTCTCTTGCAGGGAAGGGCTCCTTAGCCCTGAATGTCTGTGATCAGCCTTATCCAGACTGGAGAATCCCTAAGGGGCGTCTTTGCTCTCTGTGAATCGCAGGCTGGCAGTCTCCATTCAGTGTCATGTGATTTTTGGACCAGTGCTCCAGGAGAGCAGGCAGTGATGGTCTTTCTGACGGCCTTGGCCCTGCCCTTTCATACCATTTTTGTTTATAGTTTTCCACTGTTTTGGTTTGTTTGGGGGCCACACCAGTCAGTGCTCAGGGCTTACTCCTATCTTTAGGCTCAGGTGTCACTCCAGGTAGTGCTCAAGAGACCATATGTGATTCAGGGAATGGATCCAAGTCATCTTCAGGAAAGGCAAGTGCCCTACCCACTATACTATCTTCACAGCCCCACATAGATCCTTTTTTTTCCCTTTGGTTGCACCCAGTGATGCTCAGGGGTTACTCCTGGCTCTTTGCTCTGGAATTACTCCTGGTAGTGCTCAGGGGACCTCTGAGCACCACCAGTAGTAATTCCTGGTGGTGCTGGGGATCGAACCCAGGTCAGCTGCATGTAAGGCAAACATCCTACCTGCTATGCTATCTCTCTGGCCCACATAGATCTTTTTTTAAGAACACATGCTCAGCATCCCAGCTGAGTGATTATAATTATAAATTTCCTTTTTTTTTACCTTCTTGGGCTATTTAGAAGTTCCATTGAGATCAGGAATCACCCCTTATCCATGAAAGTCGACTGATACTTCCACACAGTCACCTTCCAGTCGCGCTGTCTATCATCCACTGACAGCCTCTATCAATAATGGCTCTCAACCCAAAACATGCATAAGAAAAACCTGTAACTGAAACATGGGACATCCTAAGCCCAACACTGAATGCCCTATGCCCAATTCCTTGCCAGAAACTCAGATCTGGTGTATCTGGGAAAGGATCAGAATGAAATTTTTCTTTCCCAGACATCCAGTCAACTGAGCAAAAACGGCAGCCCTTGTCATAGTGGTTCTATCCCTGTCTTAACTGCCCTCTCCCCTCACTCCCACTTGTGGCAGGCTTCCAACAATGGGCCAGTCCTCCAGCACTCATTTCTATTGTCCTTGGGAAATAGTCTCATATTGTGTACAATAGTCTTGGGTAATAGTCTCATCTTGGGTACAAACCATAATGATCAAAAGGAGAGAGAGAAAGAGAAGAAAAGTGCTTGCCATGAAGCAGATTTGGGGGTGTGGGAGGTAAAGGAGGGAAAGCGGGGACATTGCTGGTGAATGGACAGGTGTTGGGACAACGCATAACCGAAATCCAACCATGAACAATTTGTACCTATTTATTAAAAAGAATCTTTTATGGCATCCCTTTGTAACCAAGTGCTCTAGGCACCTTCTATAGAATTCCTGCCCAAGCCAATGTGCAGCACTGATTGTTCCTCCTCCGGCTCTGCAGTCTCCGCTCACCCCTCTCGTCTACACGCTCTGTGCAGCATTGGTGATGGGTTTCTGGAAGCATCTACCGGAACCAGGTTATGCTCACTTTTGTGTCCCTGCCCTTATTCAGTGCCTGGCACAGTTCAGGAAATGTGTGTTGAATAGAAAGTAGTGTTTTGTGACAGAACATATATTTATCATTTTAAATTACAGTGTAAAATCCAGAGAAAGTAAATAAAATTCCACAGCTGCTGCTCTGTGACTCTGTCAGAATCCAGAGTGGCTCGTTTCCCTCTGAGCTGCCGACTGGCCCGTCTCTCGCTGCCGCTTCTCCACAAGGGTTCTGACCGCCAGCAGGCCCAGAACTGTCCGTTTGCATTTAAACTGCCTCTAAATCCATGTCACATCTTTCTTTTAACATCAGTTTTTAAAATATTTCTCCTGTGAGGGAAATGCAGCCTGCTCTTAGGTCATCAAGTACTTTAAGAAAGGGCTAGACAAGGATCTTGCTGACGGATATCAACATTTAACTTGATGCCCACGTAATCCCACGCCTATAGGTATTGTCCACCGCTCTTCCAAATGAATGCAGATGGCCAATTTACACTCTATAAGAAAACACACACACACACACACACACACACACACACACACACACACACACACACACCCTCTACTGAAGGCACAGAGGAAGCAGTATAGAACCTGAGTTCCTGTATCTCAAGAACTCACTTTCCCCCCCTGGAAAATCTTTTCCTATTTTAGTCCTTCTCTCCCCATCATCTCTCAGCTTACCTAGAATCTTCCCAGGAAAACTTCCTTGGTGTGCCTAATGCCAAGTTAGGGGCCTCCCACATTCATGTAATGTTTATCACAGGGATTATGAACTTAGCACATCATACTAAAATTTCCTGTTGACTTGCCAGCAACACTCTCTTCGCCCTAAAAACTTCCCAGACAGAAGCTTACCGTAAGTACAGTTGTTCGGGTATACTTACTAGCAACCATTACAGACATGCACTGCATATTTGTTGAATGCTGCAACTGCAAATAAGTAGAGGCCTGGGAGTTTTGTTGTTTTGCTCACTCCCAGCTTAATCTTATTTAAGCCAATGTTCATTCTAATGAGACCTCTCTTCTATGTAAACACTTCTAGAGGGTGGGGCAGTTACAGAAGTCACCTTGATTGAATAACTTCTGACTTATACATCTACTAAGATGTCTATGTTTTCTAGATTGGGCACAGCTCCTCTTTATGCCCACTGCACCCAAAGTGGGACAGTTAGAATTTACCAGGAGTCTACCACCCTGGCTACGCTGAGACTATAGGAAGACTATAGGAAGGATCATACTAGTTTGCTCTAAGCAGGCGAGAGTGACCCTTTCAGTACATGAAAACAAGATACTCAGAATCACCCTGGTGCAGATAATAATAAGAAGGACCTTGTGGGTACCATCTAGATTACATGAAGCTCATGAAGTTAAGATGTATTACTTTATATCAGCCCTCTCTCCAGTGTTTTACATAAGAGATAATCTCCTTAGTCCTTGTCATAACCTTTGTTTATACCTGCAATAAGGTGTGGCACTACACTCTGTTTAGGGTTCTTTGTTGACATGACAACCTCCCGATTGGATTATAAGGGGCTGACTTGAGGCCCCTTCACCTTTTACCTTTTGCCTTTTGGTTCCTCAGCCTTCAGCTTTTGGCTCCTGCGGCTTTTGGCTTTTGGCTTTTGGCTTTCTTCTTTGTGGGATCTCTCCTTGTGAGCGCTCATTCCCCTTGAAAGCTTTTTCTCCTTTACACGTGGTGGTCGCCATCTTGGCCTACATGTGGCTGGGGTTCTAGCCTGGAATCCTAAGCACCGGGCTTTTCCTTTTGCTGATTTGTATGCCTGAACCTGTGATAAGTAAAGCCTTTTAAAACTGCATCGGATTCCTGAGTTTTCATCCGTTCCTCGCCGGCTTTGGAGGTAGAAGGGAACTTCGCTTCCCGGCACTGTCGGGGACCCACATTTCCAAAGTGACTTAAACAAGGGTAGCTACTTGAGACAAGTGATCTCAGAGCCATACCCATTACCCTTAACAAAAGCAGTGGTATGGGGCCAGAGCGATAGCCCAGCGGGTAGAGTGTTTGCCTTGCACGCGGCCTGCCCATGCCGACCCGGGTTTGATCCCTGCATCCCATATGGTCCCCCGAGCACCGCCAGGATTAATTCCTGAGTGCAGAGCCAGGAGAAACCCCTAAGCATTGCCAGGTGTGACCCGAAAAAGCAAAAAAATAAAAGCAGTGGTATAAAGAAGTCTGTCGAGGGGACAGTGTCTGCCCATTGATTCTGCTGAACTGTGTGCTTCCATAACTACAAAATTTTCTTTGCTAGCTCATGCAAATAAAAAGATGTTTAAGTTAGAGAACAGAAGTAGTCAATATAGACCAAATCAAAGAATAGGAAAGCATGGCCCTGACCAAAAAAAAAAAAAACCTGCCATAAAAGAAATTAGTGTCAGAATCACCTAGAAAAAGAAGGTCGCATGTATAACGAGCTCTGTTTACAAGCGTAAAGTCTGAATACACTACCTTGGAGTGCAGGGGGAGCAGCCAACTAGAAGTGAACAAGGACATGAGTGAAGGGTCCTGAGACATACATGAGACAGACATGGGGCAGAGCTGCTACTGGCTCTCCCTGTGCCCAGCCACTCATGAGGTGCCTGGGAGGGATGGCAGGTTCTAGCCCTGTCCCACCACTCCAGCAGAGCCTCACAACAAGCCAGACGACCCCCACTCCATGAGGACCTCCATTTTCCACATCCGGACTTCCCCCTTGTCAGAACTCCACTCCAGCAGACCAGCCTATCACAGCCTGGCTCGCGCAGTTCATCAATAAATGCAAAAGACGACAAGAGTATGCTACCCGAACGGCAGAGCCTGGCAAGCTGCCCGTGTCATATTTGATATGCCAGATACCAGTAACAATTATAGGCCTCATTCCCATGACCTGATGGAATGGTTTGAGGCTCTTTATGTTCCTAGAGCAAGCAGGTGCCCTTGGGCTCTACTTGCATGAGACAGGTCATATGGAGATGTTACTGGTTCCCGCTCGAGCAAATCGACAATGAACGGGAAGACAGTGACAGACAGTGACAGCCCTTAGCTATGTTTTTTAATCTGTGATGGATTACGTAGAATAGAACTGTGTGTTGTTCAAGGGTTACCCATTATAGTTAACTTCCCACATCCCAGCTCTCCTTCAAGCCCTCCCCCACCTACCCCCTTCCAAATGCCCCAGCCCTATCCCATACTTCTGCAGAATCCTTTCTTTTCTAACATTATAACCTGTTCCTTGATCTCCAGATAAACTGTTTTTAATCCCACTTCCACAGCTTTGCACCCATTGCTAACTCCACCTAACTTATGTACCTGAATATAAATGCACCCACCCAGACTCTGTTGACTGCTCAGGCCTCTGTGCAGACCAGCCGATCGCTTACCTGCCAGAGCACTCAGTTTAGTTGTGGCTCTTTGGAAGCAACGTGCTTTTGTTTTCTAACTCCCAGTGCATGTCAATATGTACAAATTTGAATGTCAATATGTATTTGGAGAAGGTGATCACTTCTTGTTGGAATTGTCACTGAAAATTCTCAAAGGACACAGAGTCAGGAAGATAGTGTGTCTTCCTATTCACTCCAATGGTGGAACTCCACAATTTTGTCACCCATGTTGAAAAGAGTATCATGCTTTAGGTCTTAGCTCTGGGCCATATTAAATCTGGGTGGTTACCCTCTTACCAGGAAGCATCACAGGGCCATGTTTTATGACTCTCTCCCATACCATTAGCCTTTCTTTTCTGAATTTCCTTGCAAATTTTTCTTCCCTCAGCCCTCCATTACACTTTGAATTACTCAAGGTCTTACCTCTCTCTTATGCATTCACTCTAGCATGGGATAGCATGTATCCCAAGACTACTCAGCAATCGTGTGGAAATCTAACGGTATCTGCTACCCACATCTCCCTCCTGAGCTCTAGATTCAGAAATTCAGCTGCTTCTTAGGCTTCTTATTTGAATGTCCCTAAGCACAGCTACATCACCTCTCCTCCCTGGATTTTCACTTTTTCCAGGAGATGGTTTCTGTTTCCACAGGTGAACCTGGGCATTGCAATGGCTTTTGCTCTTGTCAACACCACACTTTTGTTCCTGAGTCCTGTTGATTCTTACTTACTGCTTCTTAGATCCTTTCCTTATTCCTGCTGTGACGGAATGAGTCCAAGTCACCATCATTCTCACCTGATTGCTTTCAGGGCCACCTATTGTTCTTTCTGCTCCCACAAATACGCTCTCTAATTCATTCTTCACACCACAAATCAATGCCATTTTTGAAAGTCAAATGTAATCAGGTAAAGAGAGCTTTCTGCTCGAAGCTGTTCACCGTTTCACCACTGTTTTGTGTATGAATTCAGCTTTCCTTAGGTTTGACACCGTTAGTCCCCTGCTACTTCTCTTTCCCATGTGTACCTGCTCTGCTCTGCTCCCTTTCGTCTGTTGTAGACCACGTTGGACACTGTCTTGTAACCTTCTAATTCTCTCACTTCTAAACTTCTGCCTTTGCCTGTGTCTACTCCAACCTGCTACTCTTTCTGCTCTTCCATGCACACACGCATACACACATTATGCTTGCAAGAACCTGATGCTCTATGTTTCGATCCCATTTCAAATTCTCTTGCCTCGCAGCCTTCTCTGACCTCGTGGTCTTGCTACTGTCGTTGGCCACCATGAAAGTCTCAACTGTTCCGCCCAGGAATCTCATCTCACTATATCAGAGCACCTGTGCCATGTTATATTCCATAACAGTTTGCCAGGAGAAAGGATGGGTTAGTCAGTGGGTGGATAGATGGGGGATAGTCGGTTGACTGAGTCATGAATCGGGAAACACTTAAAGAAGGGCACCGGGAAGTTCGGGGCAAAGCTTCCAACCTAATTTGATCCTCCCCATGTGGCTCATGCATATTTTCTCCCCAGCACTGCATGGTCTTGAGCGCGGAGCCGGGAGTGAGTCCTGAGCATCACGCTGCATGGCCGAAAATATTAAGGAAGAAATATATTTGAAGGAGTTCATTAATAATAAGTGAAAGTTGAAAAATGTTGAAGTAATATCTTTGGTTTTATTTTGAAAATGTGTTTGTGCCACTACTATTTCTATACGGCAACCTTACAAAGCATTTTAGTTGCTTTTTATTTTTTTTAATTTTTTTATTATACCACTGTGAGATATACAGTTACAAAAGTGTTCATATTTGGGTTTCAGTCATAGTGTTCCAGGACCCATCCCTCCGCAGTGCCCATTTCCCTCCACCAATGTCACCTGATTTCCCCCTCCCCAGCCTGCGTCTATGGCAGGCAATTTTTGCTTTCTCTCTCTGTCTCTCTCTGTCTCTCTCTCTCTCCCACCCTCCCTCCCTTCTCTTGCACATTGTGGCTTGCAATGCATACATTTAGAGGGCCGAGCAATAGCACAGTGGGTGGGGCATTTGTCTTGCACAAGGCCAACCAGGTTTCGATCCCCAGCATCTTATATGGTCCCCCAAGCACTGCCAGAAGTAATTTGTGAGCGAAGAATCAGGAGTAACCCCTGACCATTGCCGGGTGTGACCCAAAATTTTTTTTTAAAAAGCATCCATTTAGAGGTTATCATGTATATCCTTTTGCCTACTTTCAATGCTCAGTTCTACATTGGTATTATCATTTACCATAATTATTAGTACACTGTTCCTTTATCTGTATTACATAACCTATGACTCCCACACATTTGCAGTAGGTTATACCCTCTGATAAGTCCTCCTGATCCATGTTTTGTCTGGCCTTGGATATTGGTATCATGATATTTTTTATATCCCACAAATAAATGCAGTCGTTCTATATATATGTCCTTTTCCTCTGGCTAATTTCACTCAGCATGATCTCTCCACATCCATCCATTTATAGGCAAACTTCATAACTTCGTTTTCTTAATAGCTGCATAGTATTCCATTGTGTGTGTGTGTGTGTGTATATATATATATATATATATATATATATATATATATATATATATAAAGTTTCTTTATCCATTCGTCTATTCTCAGACACTCTGGTTGTTTCCAGGTTCTGGCTATTGTGAATAGTGCTGCTATGAACATAGAAGTGTAGATGGTGTTTCCACTGTATTTTTTGGTCTCACAGGGTATATTCCCAGATGTGGTATAACTGGGTCAAACGGGAGCTCAATTTCTAGCTGAGCTAGAAATACATGAATATTTTTGGAGGAATATTCATGTTATTTTCCAAACAGGCTGTGCCAGTCGACATTCCCACCAACAACGGATGAGAGTCCCCTTTTCCCTGCATCCACGCCAGCACTTGTTATTCTTGTTCTTTTGGATATGTGCCAGTCTCTGTGGTGTGAGATGATATCTTGTTGTTGTTTTGATTTGCATCTCCCTGATGATTAGTGATAATGAATATTTTTTCATATGCCTTTTGGCCATTCTAATTTCTTCCTTGTCGAAGTTTCTGTTCATTTCTTTTCCCCATTTTTTGATGGGGTTGGTTGTTTTCTCTTGTAATGTTCTACCAGTGCCTTATCACTTGATCACTTGAATCCCGTTATTCATCGATTTGCTCAAGCGGGCGCCAGTAACATTTCCATTGGACCCTATCACTTGCCAATGTAGCCCAATGGCAACTGGTTGATTCAGGAATATGAAGAACCTCAAACCGTTCCTTCAGGGTCTTTACAAGGAAGTCTGACCATCTTGTAGGTGGGCGGCCACATGATCTTTTGACATTCCATGGGATCCAGTCGGTAATGGCTCTAGTCCAGCGGTTGTCTCCAAATCACATTACATGTCCAGCCCATCTGATTTTCGATGCCTTGGCAAACGAGACAGCATCCCTGATTCTGGAATAGCGACAGAGGTCAGAACTCCGATTCCTTCTCTCACTTGAGTGAGGCGTGATATTCCAAGCATAGCTCTTTCAATTCCTCTCTGGGAGACCCGAATAGTATTCTCATCCTGCTTTTCGTAGGGCCCAGGTCTCTGAGGCGTATGTTAATGCAGGGAGAACGGTGGAGTCAAAGAGATGTGCCCAGAGCTGGAGGTTCTTTGTCCTTTTAGCTATTTCTTCTATGCCTTTGAAGGCATTCCATGCTGCTCTCTTCCTCCTGCGCAGCTCAGGTTTTAGGTCATTCATCATGTTGATTTCTCGACCTAGGTACACATAACTGCTGCATGCAGAGATGTTTGTTCTATTGAGAGTGAATGGGGCCTCTGGAACTAGTTCATTCTTCATGAACATAGTTTTCTTTAGATTCAGCTGTAGACCTATCTTTCCACATTCTCGGTCAAAGTCAGCCAGCATTTGTGCCGCTTGGCTAATGTTTGGTGTTATTAGAACAATGTCATCAGCGAGCGGAGGTGGTGTAGTTGCCAACCATCTATCTTCACTCCCATTCCTTCCCATTCTAATTGTTGCATGATGTTCTCGAGGGTGGCGCTGAAGAGTTTTGGTGAAATGGTCTCACCCTGTCGAACCCCTCTTTTCACATTAATGATCACTTCTTTGTAGAATGGTGAGATCCTGGTGGTAAATCCGTAATACAGCTCACGAAGGATCTTGATGTATTGGGTTTGAACACCCTGTTTGGCTAGGGCTTCAATGACTGTTTCAGTCTCCACAGAATCAAAGGCTTTCTGTAAATCAATGAACGTGAGACAGAGCGGCATCTTGTATTCCCTACAAACCTCAATGAGCTTGGTTACCATGTGGATATGGTCGATTGTGCTGAATCCTTTCCAGAAGCCTGCTTGCTCGCATGGTTGTCCTTCATCTAGTGTTCTGCTAATCCTGTTCAGGGTGACTCGTGTAAACAGCTTGTAGATGACAGACAACAGGCAGATGGGGCAATAGTTGCTGATGTCGTGAATGTCTCCCTTCTTGAACAGAAGAACTGTCATGCTGGTTTTCCATTGGGAGGGCACCTTGCATTCGGATAGGTAGCGTGTGAAGAGCCGAGCTAGTGTATTGATGAGTACCGACGGCAGATTCTTCAGTTGTTCGGGTCTGACTTTGTCTGGGCCTGGTGCTGTTCCCTTCTTTACTGACGAGATGGCATGTTGGATTTCAGAAGGGAGAACGTTGGGAATGACATATCCATCCTGTGGAATTTGGTATGTGGGCAGGTGGATGTGGCTATCAAAGAGATTTGAGTGGAAGTCCTGGATAATCTTCTCCATTGCCTTTCTGGAAGATGTGATAGATCCATCAGGCGCTCGGAGGGCAGTCATCTTGGTCTTATAGTTGGCAAAGGACAGGCGGGCAGTGTGAATGCTTTTCCCGGCTTCTGCTGCATCTTCCAGTATTTCTGCTCTTCTCTCTTTGAGGTCTTCTTTTATCGCTTCTCTGCACCGTTTAGCAAGCTTGGACGTTAGCATTTGGTCTCCTGGGGCTCGCGCCTTGCCACGTTGGCGAATGAGCTCGAGAGTTTCTGAAGACAGGCGTCCTTTTTGTGTCTTTCTCTCTCGGCATTCTTCGCACAATCATGGAAGTGCTGAACCAGTCGGTTGTATTCTTCATCGATGTCGTCAATGATGGTATCTTCCCATGTTGCTGCAATGGTGCCAAAGAGTTCCCAGTTGGTGATCGTTCTGGGAGTTCTCTTCTTAAACTTTGCAGCCTTTTCTCCCCATTGCGGGAAGTAGAATTTTGCACGAAGGAGACGGTGGTCGATCCTGTTTGGAATCTGGGGACGACACCTACATCGGTCAGACAAAACCGTCGATTGAAGATGATGTGGTCAATTTCATTGTGGAACACCAGTGCCTTATATATCCTGGATCCTTTATCAAATGGGTGTTAGGTGAATATTCTTTCCCACTCTGTGGACTGTCTTTGTATCTTGGTCACTGTTTCTTTTGAGGTGCAGAAGCTTTTAAGTTTCATGTAGTCCCATAGGTTTGTATTTGCTTCCAATCGCTTTGTTAGTGGTGTTTCATCTTTAAGGAAGCTTTCTCCACATTACCAAGCCAAGATGCCACAAGCCCAGTCAGTGTTGCATCTGGATATAACTGAGAAGTTCGTGCAATGGCCTGGAACAAAGGAAACTGTCATGGGAAAGGATTTGGTGATTTTTCCCTTTGCTCTGACATTCAGCCTTTAAAATCCTGCCTCTGGGTGCCATTGGCCAGCATTTGCTAGGCAGTGTCTGCTTCTACATGCTCAGGTATGGTCTAACTAGGACATCTCTCCTGACACTAGGAGTGAACTCAAAGGCACCCGATTGGTTGTGACTACAAGGGTGACCTGGGTCCCCGAACAGTGCATATGTATGCACCGAACCACTTGATCTCTGTGATCCATCATGTGTTGGCAATGGGTGTAACCACCCAGGCATGGGAAGGTAGAAGATTCGAAAGGCAGTTCTGGGAGTGATGAGTGGGGCGAGAGGCACACGTTGCATGGGGCATGACCCTGACATCTGCATATGGGCGTGTCGCAATGCTGAGAAACATATTCTCAGACTTGCTAGAGTGCGGAGTGAAAGGGTCATGGCTATGAGTTCCCCCTTTATAAAATGCACGTGGCATTGCCACTTCGACGATTAAAAGTATGGTTGGTCCTGGTGAGTTCTGGCAAAATGACATCGACATCAGATGCTGAGTATTACGTTTTCAAACCTGACTTTCTGTGCCTGTAGCTCTTCTTCTTTACCTTCTTGACAGCCTGACAGCCTGGCTTGTGCTGTGACAGTGTTTTCTCCTCTGTGATCTTTATTTCATTGACTGATGAAACTCTCTGTAGCGTTTAATTTCCGCCTCTGTCGCACTGTCCCTCACCACAGCTCTTCAGTACAGAGCGTCCTAGCTGTTCTTTTGTGTTCTGCCTCGGCTTCACATCACGTTTCTACTAACCTGGATCTAGCTTTCAGGTGTTGGTCATGCCCCAGTGCAGTACAGATGTCTGAGTGCGCCCTGCAGGTTTCCAGCCTACACATTTGGGTAGTGATGACAATTTCTCTTTTTAAAGGACACTTGAATTTAATTGCCAGAAGACTTGTATCACTTGTCTTCCTGTTGTTCATCGATTTGCTCAAGCAGGCATCAGTAACATCTCCATATGTCCTGTCACATGCTAGTGTAGCCCAAGGGCATCTGCTCGCTCCAGGAACATGAAGAGCCTCAAACCATTCCATCAGGTCATGGGAATGAGGTCTATAATTGTTACTTGGTTTTGGTATATCAAATACAACACAGGTAGCTTGCCAGGCTCTGCCGTGCTGGTGGTATACTCTCAGTAGATGGCTCTCATCTTGAGCATTTACTGGTGAACTTCAATGGGGAGAGATCAGCTTTTCTCTTGGGTGGAACTCTGAGGAGCTGTGGAGTCCAGATGTTGAGAATGACTGACCTCATGATGTGGGGCTTCCTCTGGCTTCTTGCTAGGCTCACTGGGATGATGGGCCACAGCTAGAATCTGCCTAGAACTGTATACAGTGTATAAATGTGAAAGATCCTGGGAAGGATCTGGTCTTAACTACCAGTACTACCTAAGCCAGAGGAAACTCTGGTGGAGGTCCGTAGCAGTCCTGACGTGCCAGAGACAAAAAAAAAAAAAAAAAATTCTGTTTAGAGGCAAAGTTTTACACTAATGGTAATTGGGAAAGCAATGCAGGTCCTTGTTTAAATGTGGAACAATGGGTTTTCCTCTACTTAACAGTATCCCTCTAAGGGTCAATGTGACAGTACAGTATGTGGGACTCTTGCCTTTCACATAGAAGACCAACGGCCTATCTCTAACACCCTGTATGGTCCCCTGAGCTCCTCCAGGAGTGATTCCTAAGCACAGAGCCAGGAGTAAGCCCAGAGCACCACTGGTGTGCTCCGCCTGTCCTTTACCCCACCCCCTGCCACACATGCACATGGATGCACACCTATACACATAGTACCCACACACAACGCATACACAAAGTTGCTGTTCAGTCAGCACTGTTTGGGAGTTAAGTATATGTTAGTTCTAACGGGAATTGTCAACATCAGGAAATGATACAGCCTCCATCAGTGCCTGAGGTCAGATTACATTTCTGAACTCCGTAGAGTTTACACTGAACTGTCCTATCAGTAGCTGGTGAGCACTTGTTCTTTGAAAACACTGGAGGGGCCAGAGTAATAGTGCAGTGGTCAGGCACTTGCCTTGTATACAGCGGGACAGGGTTCAATCCCATATGCCCTGAGCACACCAGGAGTGATCTCTGAGCGTAGACTTAGGGGTACCCTCCAAGTACCACTCATCATATCCGCTCTCCCACCCCCAAAATAAATAGTAGAGACATAATAGAGACCCCCAAAGGTACTGCTGTGTTGCTACCTTCACAGGCGCACTAATGCTAGCCAAAGAGAGGTTCATTTTGAACAGATTAAGTAGGACATGGAAATAAATCCTTAGTATCAGAAAATATGAAAGTGGCTTAAATAACACCGATGTGGATCAGTCAGAAAGCAGCCAGGCCGACAATTTCTTTATACACTGACTTGTCCCCTCTGCTAATTTACATCTGAAGCCTACAGAACTCTTTGTCATATTATCTGTCTGCAGAAACTTTGACCTTGCCAGAAAATAGGCAGTTATTTTGAGGTGACAAGAAAAGCTACTTCCACCTCTTATTTTAATTTTTTAATCTTCCTAGAGATATAAAAATTATATGGCTATTATGATGACAGATTGAATGATGTCACATGTCACTTCAGCTTGTCTTCTTGCAGTTTTATGCCAACATTAAAAACACATATAGTAGTAATTAAGTCATCTTAAAAAATAATTTTAGTGATAATGTACTTTTGAGACACCAGAAGTTGATAAATTATTCTTTTGGCAGCATTAACAACAGAGCTTGCATAATTGTGAACCCTTCCCATGCTGGTACTTAGCAGAGTAATTATCCGGCCTGATTTCCTCAGTTTGGAATAAGGAGACCAGCATTAGCAGATTTTCAGAAAAAAAATCCTTCACTTTGTTCAGGGGCCAAAGTCATCAGTCATTTAACAAATGAGCTGCTAAAGTACCTTAGAGATACAGTCTTATTGCTTTATAACATCACCTCATATTAATTTTTATTGAATTTGGACAGTCAGGAGGTCAGTTTGGATATAAATCTAAATAGATGAGTTCTAAGCTTTGCTTTAAAATAATTTTTTTACATTTATTTCACTTTCATTTACACTGTTTGAAAAAAAAGTTTTTGCTTATTCAGGGGGAAGATACTATATTATGTAAATAAATGGAGACAGATGGGTTAAAGGGGGAAAGAACATTTCCATTTTAGCTCGGATTTGGGAATTTAGGCCAACACTGATAAAAACTAAGAAACACAGATTGAAACCAGATCTGTCTTACAAGAGAAGCAGCACAGTATTAAACATCAACCACATGTGACTAACTGAAGAAACCACTTCCACTAGCGCCAGAGAGTTGTTTTCCCATTGGTCTAACTCAGATTTGATTTTATTCTTAATGATTTTAGTCATCACCGATCAAAATTATTTTTTTGGAGTGAAATCTCAAGGACATTTCTAAAGCATAAATCATCACATGCCAGAGCAATTGGGATACTTTCCTCGCACACATTCAACACAGGTCCCATCTCTGGACTCTGTATGGTTCCCAGCTGTCCAAAAGTGACCCCTGAGTGCAAAGCCAGGAGTAAGCCCTGAACCCTGATGAGTGTGTTTCCAAAACAAACCAAAGAAATAGATAATATCAAAGCTGCTAAGCCCTTTATATTCATCCTGTGTTTCTTACCGTAATAAGCATCGTTTTAAAATCTAAACTCTCTCTTGGTGACATTTTCATCGGCACTTCTTATTCCATGTTCTGTTTTTAAAGTTTAATACTTATCTTATAAGGAAGAAGAACACAGGTTTCTTAATCAAAAATGAATTACTTTCCGTTTATCTTCTTAAAATAAAAAACGACTTTGTTTCATAGCTAGTCGTAACTAGAATTTAAGAGTCATAGAAAACATGGAAGGCAAACACCAATTCTAAAGAGCCAAAAAAAGAATAATAGAGGACTAAAGTGTGTTGTTGAGTTTTGTTATATTGTTTTTCTAATTCTGGAAAAGGCAAAACTAGGAATCAACTGGAAATATTGTTCGTAGATTCATGGTTGACCCATATAAGACATATGGATAATTTTGTTCATAGTCTTAATGAAAATTAGAAGTAAATTAAGTAAGCTTAAATAGCAAAGATAATGTGGTACTAATCCTTGAGTATTGTAGTTAAAACCATGAATGGGGAAGGCAGTCTGGGAGTAAGTAAAGGTAGTCACAGAGGCATGTTGGTGAGGTAGAGTGTGGCCCACACTGTCAGCAGGCGAACCAACTACAACAACCAAACTTTACAGAGTGCAACCATCAAAGAGCGGATGGTAGAGTGGAAAGAAACCTAGGGACACTGGTGGGGGGAACTTGACACTGATTGTGAGATGGGTGTTGGAATACTGGATGTCTGGAACTAAACTGTCAAAAATAGCTTTAAAAAATCATGGTACCTTCATAGTACAATAATTTTTAAAGCACAAACACAGTGAAAGAGAGGATTAAGGTAGTCGAATACCAGGAAGATAGCTGGTGATTGAATACCAGGAAGATAGCTCAAAGGGTCATCTAAAAAAGATGTTTCAAGCCAGTAATATAGAGAAAAAGGAACTGATGATCTCCTTTCTGATCCATGGCTAACTGCAATTTCAGCCTACAAAGATGATCAAATAATCAGAGTAATCATAGCCTGAAAGAATGCGTTGAACAAATGATTTGGTGGACACGTGTGTACACGGCCCAGTGGTGCCTGGACCCGGGGCTCGTCCTTCCTGCTGTCTCTCTCCGGCCCCTTTACTCCTTCCAGTTTCATCGTTATTCCTGTGATAGGTTCATCTTTCCTTGTATTTATTTTTTAATCCCATCTCTCCTGCTGACTTTCCCATCTCTTCCTTGAACTGCTGAGTATCTACTTTGTCTTCCTCGTTCCTGCAGTTAGTTGCCTTCCTCAAATTGCCTCTTATTTTCAAATAAATGTCAAAATGTCTCCTCGCTCTCTATCTCCTCAGTGGCAAGACTTTTCCTGGGTGCTGTTTAAATCTTTCATAGATTCTGCAGGGATCCTCACATTGTTCCGCTGCCATCTTTGCAGGAATAGCATACCAATTTTCCCCATTCCTTCTTTCCTTTATGTTTGGGTCACTTATTATTGATAGTTGTATTTTCCAAGACCCTTTTTACTTATTACTCAGGGGGAAGGCAGGGGGTCTAGCTTCACAGGAAAGATTTTATTTCTCCTACCGAAAGCCAAGACAGAATGCTTCCTACCGCGACAGAACTGCTGAATTGCTCTGTGTGGTTCTCGACCGCCCTGAGTTCGAGAAGGGCTTTGCTTTCACTAGCCTTACGGCTTCACACAGTTTTGGAAGCCAGGGGCATGTGTTTGTGCATTAGACCTGGGCACACAGCAGTCTGCACCGCTCTGTTCCTGCCACTACTGCACAACTTGTAGCCAAAGGTGATAGCTACTGGCCCCTCTTCTAGACATCTTACAGTCCAGAAGTCATCAGTGCCCTGATTCACTCACATTAATATTACGATGTTTTGGTTTTTTCTTTTCTTTGTGTTTTTTTCTATTCTGAGAGAATAAGAGAAAATGCCCACAGATCAGAGTGCTGATGACTGTTTGTTTAAAATAACTGTAACACAACGGCATTTTCTTTCGTTCATTCCATTAACCATCTTTCTTAAGCAAAGCACTTGGAGCTAAGGGTAGGCTGGTAAGAAGGTTTTCTTCTCCAACAGGGATGGGGACAAGTAATTTGTATCTAGACAGATGCAAGTAATTTGGCCTAAGTGCTGTCTGATAGCTCCAAAGCAAAGAGAAGGTCAGGAAGAAGGCAAACTAGTAATTCTCTATAGCAACAGAGCTTTGTAGGAGCAAAATCCATTTAAATAATGCTTTTAAAGAGTGGGTAAACATTCAACAAACACAAATACGAGGAGAAAGTTATGGTAGGTGTAATGGGTATGAAAGTTTTCTCAACCTAGAGTGATGGGGGGAGGTTCAGGACGTGTCAGGAATAACGTACTAGAATACAGAGCACATTAGAGAGAGAATGTCATGGTGAGGAGGTGGTCAGTGACACTGTGACAATCCAGGCTCTGAAGTCTTGTGTGACCAGTGGCTCCTCCATCCTGTAATTTAGGAAGCAGAGTCTGGGAAGGTAATTTTCCGTATCTTATTTGTTGTAGTTTTTTTTTTTTTTTCATTTTGATTTGTGGAAGAATAAGAAACCATATTTGTCTTTAATGCTGCTGTTTTGTATCAGGGATTTTAGTTCGGTTAGTCTTTCTCATGGGGCGGAGTGAATTCCTCTATTTTAACTTATGAAAGAAAAACATAACTGGGGTGTTGGGGGAACGCCGCCGGGTCTCCAACAGTGCCAGGAAGCGAGTTCCCTTTTACCTGCAAAGCCGGTGGGGAATGGATGAAGACTCAGGAATCTGATGCAGTTTTAAAAGGCTTTACTTATCACAGGTTCAGGATACAAACCAGCAATAGGAAAAACCCTGTGCTTAGGATTCCCAGCTAAAACCCCAGCCACATGTAGGCCAAGATGGCGGCCACTGCGTGTTAAGGCCCTGTAAAGAGACAACGAGAAGACTCCCAAGAAGAGTGCAAGCCCCAAAAGAGAGAGAGCCCAAAAAAGAGTGAGAGAGAGAGAGAGAGAGAGAGAGAGAGAGAGGTAGCAGGCTGGTTTTATACCACTGCAACTTAGACCTCCCACTATTATGGGAAGCAGGAAGGGTCAAATGCCCTTAGGTAATTTTTCCCAGCACCTCACCTAGGCCCTATTATATGCTAATGTTTTGAGCCAAGATCTGCCTAGAATTGCCTTTATAGGGTAGAGAAGGGGTTTTCTGAGATGGCATGTCTCTGTACCAAAGACTAATACTAATGCCTGTCAGGGCGCTCCGCGGGGTCCCCGACAGTGCCGGGAAGCGAGTTCCCTTCTACCTCCGGGCCGGCGAGGAACGGATGAGAACTCAGGAATCCGATGCAGTTTTATTTTTTTTTTTTAAGTATTTTATTATACCACCGTGAGATATAGCAAATAAAAAGATATACAATTAAAAAGTTCATGTTTGGGTTTTGGTCATACAGTGTTTCAGCACCCGGTCCCTCCACCAGTGCCCATCTCCCACCACCAACATCCCCGGTTCCCTCCCCCTTCCCCAGCCCTGCTCCATGGCAGGTTCTTTATTTCTTTCCCTTTCTCTCTCTTTCTCTTTTCCTTCCCTTCCAGACTATGGATTACAGAACATACATTAAAAGGTTGTCATTTGTATCCTTTTTGCCTCTATTTAATGCTCAGTTCTAGGTTGGCATTAGTACCCTCGACTATTGTTAGCCCCCTGTTCCATTTTCTGTCTTACCTAAACTCTGACTTCCACACATTTGTGATAATCTCCACCTTTGACAAGACCTCCTGATATATGTTTCACTTGACCTTGGATATTGGTATCATAATATGTACATATATATTTATGCCATACAAATAAATGCAGTCATTCTGTATCTGTCTCTCTCCTTCTGGCTAATTTCACTCAACATAATCTTCTCCATGTCCATCCATTTATAGGCAAATTTTATAACTTCATTTTTCCTAACAGCTGCATAGTATTCCATTGTGTAGATGTACCAAAAGCTTCTTTATCCAGTCATCGATTTTCGGGCACTCTGGTTGCTTCCCAGATTCTGGCTATTGTGAATAATGCTGCTATGAACATAAAAGTAGGGATGGTGCTTCCGCTGCGTATTTTTGGTTTCCCAGAGTAGATTCCCAGGAGTGGTATGGCTGGGTCAAATGGGAGTTCAATTTCTAGTCTTTGGAGGAAAGTCCATATTGTTTTCCAGAAAGGCTGTACCAGCCGGCATTCCCACCAACAGTGGATGAGTGTCCCCTTTTCCCCACATCCACGCCAGCACTTGTTGTTCTTGCTCTTTTGAATATGTGCCAGTCTCTGTGGTGTAAAGTGGTATCTCATTGTTGTTTTGATTTGCATCTCTCTGATGATTAGTGATGATGAGCATTTTTTCATATGTTTTTTGGCCATTCGAATTTCTTCCCTTGCTGAAGTTTCTGTTCATTTCTTGTCCCCATTTTTTTGATGGGGTTGTTTGTTTTCTTCTTGTAAAGTTCTACCAGTGCCTGATATATCCTGGATATTAACCCCTTATCAGATGGGTATTGGGTGAATATTCTTTCCCATTCTGTGGACTGCTTTTGTATCTTAGTCACTGTTTCTTTTGAGGTGCAGAAGCTTTTCAGTTTCATGTAGTCCCATATGTTTATCTTTTCTTCTAGTTGCTTTGTTAGTGATGTTTCACCTTTGAAGATGCCTTTAGCTTCAATGTCGTGGAGGGTTTTTCCTATATTTTCTTCAATGTACTTTATGGATTCAAGTCTGATATTGAGATCTTTAGTCCATTTTGATCTGATTCCGATGCAGTTTTAAAAGGCTTTACTTATCACAGGTTCAGGCATACAAATCAGCAAAAGGAAAAAACCCGATGCTTAGGATTCCAGGCTAGAACCCCAGCCACGTGTAGGCCAAGATGGCGACCACCACGTGTAAAAGCTTCCAAGGGGAATGCACACTCACAAGGAGAGAGATCCCACAAGGAAGAAGGGAGGAGAGAGCGGGAACCGGCTAGTTTATATCCCTGTAACTCAGACCTTCCTCCCACTGTTATGGAAAGCAGGGAGGGTCCAATGCCCTTAGGTAATCCCTCCCTGCACCTCACCTAGGGCCTTTACTGTGCTAATGTTTTGAGCCGAAATCTGCTTAGGAATGCTTTTGTAGTGTAGAGAAGGGGGTTTCTGAGATGGCATGTCTCTGTACCTTGACCAACACCAATGCCAGTTAAATATTTCTCCAAGCCTTCACAAGTCTCCTCTACTTCATTGTAGTTTTATATTTTAGTTGCCTTTGAGTATATCAGGGAGCCATGCTTGTTTGCTTGGAAGCAAACAGCATTTCTCTCTGGTCTAATTACTTAGGTGTCCTACGTGGCCAGGCTAATATGCTGGTAAGATCTAGCTAGTCCCACGATGATTGTGATAGCATGGGAGAATATTTATACCAGCTAGTACAGCATACATGGTTGGATAAACTGCCACATTTAGACTACCCCCTTATCTACGGAGTGATTTGCGGGAGGCAATCCAGAGCAGATGCAGCGGCCCTTAGGAGTCCTGCAACAATGCCAGTTAGATATTCTCCAAGCCTTCACAAGAGTCTCGTTTACTTCACGGTAGTCTTGTATTTTAGTTGTCTTTGAGTTATCAGGGAGCCATGATTGCTTGCTTGCTTGGAGGCAAACAGCATTTCTCTCTGGTCTAATTACTTAGAGATCCAACGTGGCCAGGAAAATATGCTGGTAAGATCTAGCTAGTCCCACGATGATTGTGGTAGCATGAGAGAATATTTATACCAGCCAGTACAGAATACATGGTCAGATAAACTGCCACATTTAGACTACCCCCTATCTATGAAGTGACCTGCAGGAGGCAATCCAGGGCAGATGCAGAGGTTCTTAGAGGAGTCCTGCAACACTGGACAAAAAATATTTGTTCTTGTTCTACACCTAAAACATCTCTCCTAAGTTAGTTTTGTACCATCTTGTTTGTTTACATGATTGATTGGTTTGGGGGTTCACTTGGGAAGTGCTGTGGGCTAACCCCAGTTTTGTGATCAGGGGTTGCTACCAGCAGTGCTCAGAGAACTGTGTGGTCTTGGATATTGAATTGGAGCTTCCTGCATGCAAAGCATGTGTCTGCTTTGTCCTCTGAGCTCTCTCTCTAGCCTTTCCGTCTTTAATATTTCCAAAACATTCAAATGAGCTGTTTAGTCTGGAAGGAAAGACATAACTAATGTTTTTGACAGTGTGAACATAAACGATCAATGAATTCAGAATCTGATAGTGCTTAGCTATTTCTAAGCCCGGAAATATACCCTTTATAAAGACATTCCCTGCCATGCCTAATCCCTCCCATATTCATTACTCGGGTGACCCTGGGGTGCTTTCTGGTACTTTCCAAATTCCTATCATCTCTCTTAACATACTAAACTCTAGCATCATCAAGTGTGCCCAATTCATAATGCTCACAAATAGTGGACATGGTCAGGTCCTGCTTTTCTCCACCAAAGACTGGCCTATGACATTTTAGAGAATTGTGCAATGGGGACTAAGCTCTTCCTTTGAGCAAGTCTCAGGGGCTCCTGCTCTGAGCACTGTTGCTGGGCTTCTTCCACTGACCCAGCTGTGTATAATACACAAGGATCCCCGGCACCCTTCAGTGGACACAGAACATTGAAAGAGATCAGTGTGGTTTGGAATCGGTGAGTGACAGCTGTGGCTGGCCCTCCCTTCCTGCTCCTCAGAGTCTGTCTTCATTTATTCACGCGTCGCATCTGCCTTGCTAGTCGGCCTTCAGCTCCCTGTTCAGTTCTGTGTCCACAGTTTGAGGTGCTTCCTTCCTGGCAAGAGTGCAATGACTGTTCTCACCCAGGGAGAGAAGAAAGAGAAAGAGCTCAGCTAGATCCCGATCAGTTTGGGCTCAGAATCTCTATCTTTCCTTGACCTTCGCCCTGGCTGAATTCTGATTCTTAACTCTTCTTTTTTTCTCAGAAATAAGAAAACCCTTTCTTGAAAATGATTTTTTTAAAAAAATAAGCTTATCTGTGAGTTGGGAGAAGGTTCAGTAGTCAAGGGTGCATGCCTGGGTTATGCAGGGAACTGAGTTTGGACCCAGCACCTCATGCCAGCTAGGCACGGCCGGGTATAGCACCACGTGACCCAGACATTGAACTTCCCGGCGTGGTTGACCAAGTACTCTTGGAGTGGCACCAGAACCTTGGAGACTGCTTAGCAGGCCCCCGTAAAAGAACTTTATCTGTAATATATTGAGTTTTTGAAAATGAGTTTCAGCTTACCTGTCTCCAATTCCACAGTCCACTCCCCATGATAGTGGAGCTGGAAGCTAGTGAAACACACAATGGTGAGAATCAAACCCCAGAGGCCTACCGCTGTT
The DNA here is from genome assembly GCA_021461705.1 of Cryptotis parvus. Classification (NCBI taxonomy): domain Eukaryota; kingdom Metazoa; phylum Chordata; class Mammalia; order Eulipotyphla; family Soricidae; genus Cryptotis; species Cryptotis parvus. The sequence goes on along the minus strand of JAJIBD010023050.1, from coordinate 10,282 downwards.
CTCTGTATAAGGCTTTGATTGTGCTGTCCCTTGCAGCAGCACCGCATGGCATGGTTGCCTTGCAGAAAGCACAGATGGTGACTGTCAGGCCCATGCACCACATGCCCAGCCCACCTCCATGCAATCATTTTCTCTTGCTGGCATGCTGAATGAAGCTATTTTCCAACCATTTTTTTGAAAATTAGTCTTACATATACTTTTGCAACCCCATGTTTCCGGATGCACCCTTTCCTAATAATAGCAAAGTCTCATTAAATCAGAAGGATCAAAAGGGAGCCTGGAGGTGGAAGGGCTGTACCGTGGACTGTTTTTACATGTGCAGAAAGAGCTGACACATGTACAGTAAGATCATGTGGGCTTGTCTGGTTTTGTTTTGTTTTGTTTTTCTAATGTGGACAAGAAATTGAACTGTTTCAAGGCAATTCCAGAGAGAGGACCTGGAGTTAATGGATGAAAGGGAAGGAGGTGATTTTGTATTAACATTCACAAAGGGTCACCAGCATTCCTGGCTGGGTCCAGCCGGGTGGTTCTTGTTGTAGGAAGATACTTCAGCTGGGGAGGCTCAACTGAGGCTTGGCTCCTGCTCCAAGGGGCTCACCCGTTCCCAGACCCTCTAGGGCAACATCCCAGTCCAAGTGGGCACCAGCCAGAGTCTGAGCAAATGCTGCTTGGATTCAAATCCTGCTTCTGCAACTCATATAGTTTGACCTTTAGGTAACTTATTCTTTAAGGTTTTTTTTTCAGTATTAAAAATATATTGTGTGTTCCATAGGGGTCAAGGAGACCCAGGCACATTGATGGAGTTTAGGAAGGGTAGAACTTAATTTCACTACCACACAACCAGACTTTATTATCCAAATTGAAAAGGTGCCCATCAAGATGGCTCCTGGGACTAGGAGAGGGGACCTTGGTGGAACCCTGGGGGAGGGAAGAAGGAACACTTTCAAAAACCCAACGATGAAGAACTTTATAATTCATGGTACTTTAATAAAATAAAATTGGGGGATTTAATCTATATTAAATATTCATTAAATATTTATTTAAAACAATTAAAGTTTAGATTAGAACTTCGATAGTGTTTATGTTTATAGTATTGACTTTTGATTAACTGAACACCACCATCACCAAAAGTGCTCAAGAATCTCCACCACTCTGGGTAACGTAATTAACCTCTCCCTGCCTCAGTGTGCTTCCCTGTAACAGGATTGGGAATTTTGAGGAACTGATGTTTGGGGTAAGAAGTTGGCATTCACTTAAAATAATCAGTATCGGATAAAAAGTAAGTGCCATATTACTTGTCACTTGTCTTTCCGTTGTTCATTGATTTGCTTGAGCGGGTGCCAGAAACGTCTCCATTCGTTGGGAATGAGGTCCATTATTGTTACTGTTTTTGACATATCGAATACACCATGGGTTGCTTGCCAGGCTCTGCCGTGGCTCTGGGTTCATCCTAGGTGGCCCAGTCTTTTTCTATGTCAGACCATCAACCATCCAGGGCCCACAGGGCAGAGCCCTGGGTGTAGACAAGCTTGTCTCCTATCTGCCACCTGCATATGCAGCTGGGCACTGCAGCCACACCTGCAACACCTCGAGGGGCAGGAAGTGCCATATAACTTTTGTTAAATACAAGAAAATTTTCTTTGCCATCCAGTAAGTACCAAAGAGGACTTCCTTGACCCTCCCTTTTTATTCATAACCAGTGTGGATGCAGATGCAGCCTCACAAAAAAAGGACAGTCGGACAGGTGTCCTTCCTGTGACCTGCTCCCCGCATCTGTGATTCAGGAAGCTTGGGGGGGAAACAGCAGAGGTTCCAGAAGCCAAGGGAGCAGCTTTGAAGACTAGACCAGGAGGTGGAGACAGTGAGTTCCTGGAAGAGGAAGAACCGAGAGGCAGGACTTGATGCCCCACACACTTCCCCAGTGTTCTGACTGCTTCGGGCTCTTGGAGACGCAACCAGTTCACTTAGGATCATGGTCCTTTAGGAGCTGCCGATTCGTCATTCATTCCCCAATTCAGTTAACTTCTCCAATAAGAAGGAATCCAGAGCTCTCAGTACTAAGGTCTGTGGTTTTATCCATTTATCCAGAAAGAATTTTAATCAACAAGAAGCGTATATAAGGTTTTTATCATTGTTACAAATTCCACTCTTATGCTACCTGAATCAAACTATTAGCTAAAAATAGTGTGTATTCATCCTGCATCTTGGTAGACCATAATGGCTAACCACATTTTTCCTTTTCCTTTTTTTTTTTTTTTTTTGCTTTTTGGGTCACACCCGCGGCATGCTCAGGGGTTACTCCTAGCTCTGCACTCAGGAATTACTCCTGGCAGTGCTCGGGGGGACCATGTGGGATGCGGGGATCAAACCCGGCCGGCACAGCTGGCCATGTGCAAGGCAAATGCCCTACCTGCTGGACTATTGCTCCGCCCCATATTTTGTGATACAAGGAACTGTAATATGAGTATTACTATAATACATAATTTTTGTAAAAGTTTTGTTTGAAGAGTCTCATTGTGGGGCTTTTGCGCGTATATCCGCGCACTACAAACAGTGAAGCTCATTTGGTGTGAATTAACAGCTCTGATTACGCCTAGTCCTAAGGAAATCGGGACACGTATAACAAACACAAATATCAGTGAGTTCTAAAAGGGCTTGGGAAACCAATAAAAAATAATAGTTTGGAAACAAAGGATGAAATAATGAAAGCTGTTTTGCTACGCGCAGCAGTGGGTGTACTGTCTTGCAAACTCGGGTTGCATGTTTGTCTTTCTTGGGGGTGAGAAGACAAGTCCCAAAGCAATACTTATGGGCTTCTGAGACCACTCCTGGCAATGCGGGCTGGAGGGATCAGTGCTTGTGCCCCCAGTAGTGCTGGGGTCATGGTGGCCTCACCTGGCCATGCTCAGAAGAAGCTACAGAATGAAGAGGGAGGACATCAGAAATAAAGAGATAAGGGCATACCTTACAAATGCCCCGGAAGGAATCAAGGCAGGGTCACTCACATCCCAGTCTCTCGGGGTTGGTTGCTGCTACCCGTCTGGCACAGTCAGTGGTGGATTTTTTTTTGATAATCTGGAATTTTACATCTGAGCAGAATTCCAGTCTAAAAAATAGATTCCCTAAATTCTCCTGTGGTCAGAGTTGATCTCACTGACATTTTATTACAGGATGTTGATGCTGGCTAAGGAAAGGGCGTTTTGTAATTTTCTTTTGCTATTTTAAACTTATTCAGAAATATTTTCATACCGATAGCTGTGGATTTGAGTTTGTTTTTTACCCTTCTCTTCTTGTTCTTTCTTCACTCTAGTTACTCAATATTGTGTGAGACTATGCAGCAGGCAAATACATGGCCAGCTTTCTATACATACAAATGAAATCAGTGACTTACTGAGTTGTTTAAATTCTTTTAAGTGACTGTAATGAGAGATGGACTGCCCTAGAAAGCTTAATGCTCTTCTGCACCTCTGCTTAACAAGGTCCTACTGTGTGAAAGGCACTGGACTATCTCTGGGTGTAGCACAATAGGGATTATAGACAGACATGCACATATTCCAGTAGAGTATGATGAGAGAAATGAAAGGCAATGATACCATGTCATGAATGTACATAATGTGTGGGCTGCTATAATAAACTATGTTGGTGGTCAGAAAGAGCCTGTCCATGGAAATGCCACTACATCTGATACTTTGCCAATAAAAGGGGATGGGGGGCCGAGCAATAGCCCAGTGGGTAGGGCATTTGCCTTGCACGCGCACCAGCCCATGCTGGCCCAGGTTCTATCCCCAGCATCCCATATGGTCCCCCGAGCACCGCCAGGAGTAATTCCTGAGTGCAGAGCCAGGAGAAACCCCGAGCATTGCCGGGTATGACCCAAAAAGCTGGATAGATAGATAGATAGACAGACAGACAGACAGACAGACAGACAGACAGACAGACAGATAGATAAAAGGGTATGGGGACACTTGGAGCAAAGAACAGGAAAGACAGAGAGCAAGAGACTAAGAGAATTGCGTGCGCGTAGTTGGCACCTGGGCACAAGTTAGACAGAGGTATGAGAGAGCCAAAGCAGTAGGGAGCAAGACGAGTAAATAAGAAAGAAATTACTACTTATTAAGATCTCAATGGCATGTTTTCTTTCTTTTTTATGTGTGTCCCCATTTAATCTCCTGGACCACCCTTTCTTTTCCCTTCCAAATGCTGTGTTGTATTGGTCTGCACCGGAGCAGAATGCAGCCCACCGTCACTCATTACAGCAGCTTGTCACTTGTCACTTGTCTTCCTGTTGTTCATCGATTTGCTCAAGCAGGCACCAGTAATGTCTCCATTCATTGGGAATGAAGTCCATTATTGTTTCTGTTTTGGGCATATAAAGTACACCATGGGTAGCTTGCCAGGCTCTGCTATGGAGAGACAGTACAGCAGATAAAGTACTTGCCTTAAACCCAGGGAACATAGGTTTGATCCCCATAACTAGTATAGAATCCTCGGAGCACTACCAGGAGTGCTCCTGTAACAGTGCCAGGAGTAAGTCCCAAAGCAACACTGAGTATGTCCCAAAACAAAAAAAACAAAATAAGGTTGGCGTGATAGCCCAGCGGGTAGAGCATTTGCCTTGCTTTGCGGTCAACCCAGATTTGATTCTCAGCATCCCATTGTGATCACATGATCACTGCCAGGAGTAATTCCTGAGTGCAGAGCCAGGAGGAACCCATGAGCATTGCCGAGTGTGACCCAAAAAAAGAAAAAAAAGAATTAAAATTTAAAATTAAAAAAAAAATCCTAGGGTTGGAGAGACAGCACTATGGGTAAAGGCACTTGCCTGGCATGCAGCAACCCCACTCTGATGCCCGGGTACCAAACAGGGTCTCTTGAGCCCCTTCCAGGGGACACTTCCCAGCACCGGGCCGAGAAGCAGCCCAGGAACACCCAACCAGGTAGCCTGAAATTAAAGCTGTGTTCTCTAAAGTTAAGATCAGTGACATACAAACACACAAACCTGACTGCTTTGAAAAGCGTGAAGCCGGTGGGCACATGATCTCCATTGCCCACCTTAGTTCCTCCCAGGACCAGAGGGGCCAACGCCCGGGGTTCTGTCCCCCAACTACCCTCCACAGGAACAGGGAAGCCCCTCACAGGCTCATCCAGGAGCCCCCATGAAGAAGCTTCTTGCTGCTGAACCTCCCGGGAGGAAGCAGGTTCCTCTCGACCCTGTGGGGGGCTCTGTCTGGCCCCCAGACCCATTAGATGATCCCGGATCCTGAACAGTGAAATGAGTGGGAAAGACTTTGGAGTATGAATGATAGAGCCCCTTCTTTTTTTTTTAATTTTTTTTTATACCACCGTGAGATATACAGTTACCAAAGTGTTTATGTTCCAGCACCCATCCCTCCACCAGTGCCCATTTCCCACCACCAATGTCACCTGATTAATTTCCCCTTCCCCAGCCTGGGCGTCTATGGCAGGCAATTTGTTCACTTCTCTCTCTCTCTCTCATTCTCACTAACACTGTTGCTCTCACTCTCTCTCTTCCTTCTCTTACACATTGTGGCTTACAATACATACATTTAGAGGTTATGTATATTCTTTTGCTTACTTACAATGCTCAATTCTATGCTGGTGTTATCATTTACAATAATTATTAGTACACTGTTCCTTTCTCTGTATTGCCTCTGACTCCCACACATTTGCAGTAGGTTCTACCCATTGAAAAGACCTCCTGGTGTGTGATTCTTGCGTGCTCCGCGGACCCCAAGCTGCCCCAGGGAAGAGCGGAAACTCCATCAACGGGAACCAAGGCAAAGTGCCTTGGTTCCAGCCGGACCGACCACCTTGCGCCCTGAGCTTCTGGGAAACGCCTGCACTCCCACCACAGGTGTGTGTGTGTGATTCTTGCGTCTCCAGCGGACCCCAAGCTGCCCCAGGGAAGAGCGGAAACTCCATCAACAGGAACCAAGGCAAAGTGCCTTGGTTCCAGCCCGACTGACCCTTGCGCCCTGAGCTGCTGGGAACATCCCAAAACTCAAAACCGACCCTCTCACTACCTACCTTGCATGAGGTACCAGTGAACCTTGGTTCCTACATCCTTGCCACTCACCCAAACTCTGCAAACAGACCAGACACCTACTAACTCTACTATCTAGTCACCCAAGAACTCACAGTTGCAACCTACAATAGTCATAATGGTAAAGCAACGCAAAATTCCATCAAGCTCTGTGAGTGAAGTCACTGGGCCAGATGAGTCTAGCAATACCAATGAGTTGTATAACCTCTCTGAAAAAGAATTTCGGAAAGAACTGTTAAGGATTCAAAAGGAATTCAAAGAAGCAATGGAATGCAAAATCAATAAAATACAAGAGGACATGATAGAAGTGAGGAAAATGCAAAGGGAAATGACAGGTATTAAAAATGAGGTAAATGAAATAAAAAACACAGTGGAAGGCCATCATAGCAGAATAATAGCTACTGAAGAAAGAATTAGTGATCTCGAAGACGAAGTTCCAAATATTCTGTACACAACACCAGAAGATAGAAAAAAGGGCTCACAATTACCGAACAGACAACAAGAGATAATCGGGATGAAGCCAGAAGAAACAACATACGGATCATTGGGGGTCCCAGAAGGGCAAGAAGAAAACCCTGATGAAGAAGAAACTGTCAAAGCCATAATTGCTGAAAAGTTCCCGGAACTAAAGAATGCTTGCCTCAAGATCCAAGAAGCCCGTAGGATACCAGCTAAAAGAAACCCCAACAAGAATACTCCAAGACACATTTTAATAAAAATGACAAAAACTATAGATAGGGATAGAATACTGAAAGCAGCAAGATCAAAGAAGGAAATCACATACAAAGGAACATCTCTAAGATTTACAGCAGACTTCTCTGATGAAACACTCCGAGCCCGAAAACAATGGTGGGATATTGCGAAAAGGCTCAATGAACTGCAGGCTTCACCAAGAATTCTTTATCCGGCCAGGCTCACATTCAGATATGAAGGAAAGATACACAACTTCATGGATAAGCAACAACTCAGGAACTTCATGGACTCAAAACCAACTTTAAAAGAAGGACTGAAGGGTCTACTCTAATGCGACCAAACCCATAAGCACAACAAACACAAAAAGAAAGATGGCACAAAATCCAATGACAATAATCTCTCTCAATGTCAATGGTCTAAATGCACCAATTAAGAGACACAGAGTGACAAAATGGATTAAAAAATTGAACCCAACATTCTGCTGTCTACAAGAAACGCGCATCTGAATAAGCAGAACAAACACAGACTCAGAGTCAAAGGTTGGAAGACCATTCTCCATGCAAACAACTCCTCCAAAAAGGCTGGTGTGGCCATATTAGTATCAGATAATATAGACTTCAGGCTGAACAAGGTCAGAAGGGACAACGAAGGCCACTTCTTATTAATTAAGGGGTATGTACACCAGGAAGAAATTACACTACTAAACATATATGCACCCAACGAGGGGTCAGCAAAATACATAAAACAACTGCTAAGAGACCTCAAAGAAGACATTAACAGTAGCACAATAATAGTTGGAGACTTCAACACTGCTCTATCAACGATGGATAGATCAACAAGACTGAAACTCACCAAGGAAATATTGGACCTGAAGGAAGAAATGGAAGAAAGAGAGCTAATGGATATATACAGGGCTTTTCATGCCAAAACAGCTGAATTCATATTTTTCTCTAGTGCACATGGAACATTCTCCAAGATAGACCACATGCTCAGCCACAAAGCATACCTCAATAAAATTAAAAAGATAGAAATTGTGTCAGCTATCTTTTCAGACCATGATGCTCTGAAAATGGAAGTTAACCGTACACAGAAACAGGGAGTCAAACCAAACACCTGGAAACTGAACAGCTCACTGCTGAACAACAAATGGGTCATAGAAGAAATCAAACAGGAAATCCAAAGATTTCTGGAAACAAATGAAAATGAAGATACCAATTATAAGAACTTGTGGGACACGGCCAAAGCCGTGTTAAGAGGGAAGTTTATAGCTCTGCAAGCATTCATCAGGAAACAAGAAAGGGCCCACATAAATAACCTGACTACACAGCTGAAGACATTAGAAAAAAGACCAACAAAAGGAGCCCAACCCAGGCAGAAAGAAGGAAATAATAAAACTTAGAGAGGAAATCAATGAGTTGGAAACCAAAAAAAAACAATACAAAAGATTAATGAAACCAAGAGCTGGTTTTTTGAAAAGTTAAACAAGATTGACAAACCATTGGCAAGACTTGTAAGGACAGAGAAAGAGAGAACCCAAATAAACAGAATCAGAAATAAAAAGGGTGACATCACAACAGAAACCACAGAAATCCAAAAGATCATCAGCGATTACTTTGAGAGCCTGTATGCCGTGGAAACATGAGAATCTAGAAGAAATGGATCAATTCCTGAAGTCCTATAACCCTCCCACGGCTGAAACAAGAAGACCTCCAATACCTGAATAAACCTATCACCATCGAGGAAATAGAAACAGTAATTAAAAGTCTGCCCAAACACAAAAGCCCAGGTCCAGACGGATTCCCTAGTGAACTCTACCAAACCTTTAAGGAGGACCTACTGCCAGTCCTTTTCAAGCTCTTCCAGGAAATAGAAGAAACAGAAACACTCCCAAACAGCTTCTACGAGGCACATATCACCCTGATACCCAAAGCAGGGAGAGACAACACAAAGAAAGAAAACTACAGACCAATATCCCTGATGAACACGGATGCTAAGATCTTCAACAAAATACTAGCAAACAGAATCCAAAGACTCATCAAGAAGATTATACATCATGACAAAGTAGGATTTATCCCGGGAATGCAAGGATGGTTCAGCATTCGCAAGTCAATCAACATAATTCATCATATCAATAAAAAAAAAAATAAAAACCATATGATCCTTTCAATAGACGCAGAAAAAGCATTTGACAAGATCCAGCACCCGTTCATGATTAAAACGGCTCCAGAAAATGGGAATTGAAGGGACTTTCCTCAAGATAGTTACAGCCATCTACCAAAAGCCCACAGCAAGCATCATTCTAAATGGGGAAAAGTTGAAAGCCTTCCCCCTGAGATAAGGGACAAGACAAGGTTGCCCCCTCTCACCTCTTTTATTCAATATAGTACTGGAAGTACTTGCCATAGCAATCAGAGAAGAAAAGGACATCAAGGGCATCCAGATAGGCAAGGAAGAAGTCAAGCTATCATTATTTGCAGATGACATGATATTATACCTAGAGAACCCTAAACTCTCTACCAAAAAACTCCTAGAAACAATAGACGCATATAGTAGAGTGGCAGGATACAAAATCAACACGCAAAAGTCAGTGGCTTTCCTATATACAAATAACTAAACAGAAGAAAGGGATATTAAGGAAACTGTTCCATTCACAATTGTGCCACAGAAAATCAAATACCTAGGAATCAACTTACCCAAGTATGTAAAGGACCTGTACAAAGAAAACTACAAGACACTGCTCCAAGAGATAAAAGAGGACACAAGGAAATGGAAACACATTCCCTGTTCATGGATGGGGAGAATCAACATTGTCAAAATGGTAATACTCCCTAGAGCTCTGTACAGATTCAATGCAGTCCCTATGAGGATACCGATGACATTCTTCAAAGAAATTGACCAAACGCCTCCTGAAATTTGTATGGAACAATAAACCCCCAAGGATAGCTAAAGCAATCCTCGGGAAAAAAGAAGATGGGAGGCATCACCTTTCCCAACTTCAAACTGTACTACAAGGCAGTAGTAATTAAAACAGCATGGTATTGGAATAAAAACAGACCCGTGGACCTATGGAATAGAATTGAGTATCCTGACACCCAACCTCAAACACATGATCATTTAATCTTTGATAAAGGTGCAATGAGTCTAAAATGGAGTAAGGGAAAGCCTCTTCAACAAGTGGTGTTGGGAAAACTGGGCAGCAACATGTAAAAAAATGAATTTGGACCTGTGTCTAACACCATGCACAAAAATCAGATCAAAATGGATTAAAGATCTCAATATCAGACTTGAATCCATAAAGTACATTGAAGAAAATATAGGAAAAACCCTCCATGACATTGAAGCTAAAGGCATCTTCAAAGATGAAACATCACTAACAAAGCAACTAGAAGAAAAGATAAACATATGGGACTACATGAAACTAAAAAGCTTCTGCACCTCAAAAGAAACAGTGACTAAGATACAAAAAGCAGTCCACAGAATGGGAAAGAATATTCACCCAATACACATCCGATAAGGGGTTAATAT